>CABHPQ010149879.1:0-13821 GCA_902168405.1 Peromyscus aztecus
ATTAAAGGCGTGCGCCACCACTGCCCGGCCGAATTATACTTACTTTTAATCCAAACTTTGTATGCTCCATCTGTAGCCTTAAAATGTAGATGTGGGTTTCTTCTCCTGTTGCTATAATAAAATACTCAGGCAAAAGCAACTGAGGAGAGAAAAGGGTTCCTGGCCCATTCAAGGATACAGTCCATCATGGCAGGGAGGTTGAAGCAGCTGGCCGCATGGCATCCACAGCCAGGAAGCAGAGAGATGAATGGATGGATGGATGCCAACACTCAGCTCTGGTTCTCCTCTTATGCAATCTAAGATCCCCTTCCCAGGGAATGGTCCCTCTCGCTATTAAGACGGGTCTTCACAAACCAGTGAATTCAGTCAAGATAATCCCCTGTGGGGATGGACAGAGACCTGTGTCCCGGGTGATTCTAGACTCCGTCAAGTTGTCAGTTAATACTAACTACCACCGTGTATTTAGTGGCTTATGGGAAAACTGAAATTAAAGCTACTTAGATGAGGAGAAACAGTTAAGTAGATTCAAGAGGAATTAAATAGGCTGGGTGAGACACAAGCCTTGGTGGCAAGTGTGCAGAAAGCCATGAGATAATTTACTGTCATTATATTACAAAACCAAGATGTATCTGTTTCTTAGAAGCTTTTTCTGGCACTAAATTCAACCAGAAATATACCATGCAAATTCATTCACAGGGTTGTTGAGACAATTTACCATACGGTGTAGCCGGGTAATTCTTATAGATGATAAGGAAGCAGACTTGAGTTCCATCAGGAGAACATACTTTGTATCTGATCTTTCTCCATGGTCATACAATGCTATGTCATAGCATTTAGCACTCACTAACCTAAACTATTGAATTGGTAGCTTTCAATTCACTACTAGAGGGGTCTTTGAAACCAACAGTGGTACTCTTGTGTTTCTACTCAACCTTGACCTCTGGCAGGTACCTGTGAATGATGACTCACTGAAGAGCATTTTAAAAGATTTAGCCAGATCTCAGAATATGCTAGACATATTTGAGTTTTGTTCTCCCTAGATTATAACATTTTATTTCTCTAACAGATTATCTTAGATCCCATTTGCATAGGACTTTCCTTTGTATCTTCACATCCCTTACTCAGTTTAAATTTTCCCATAATTCTTACTATAAACCATGTGTTCAATGAAAAACCTGAGCTTAGAGGGACTTAGAGATCTTTCAGAACATACTGGGCTATAGTAAGGTTAGCATAGAATCTCCACATCACATGTTGTGAGCTGCAGTCCTATTTGAAGGCTGAATGTCATGGGAGGTTCAGACACTATGGCCCACATGGGCAACTTCCTCTAAAGGCCAAAACTTCTTAAAGAAATATCTCCTATTATATACATAGCAAATAAAGCAGGAGCTGCTGAAATCCCAGCTCAGAGTGGCCTCACTGCAAGACATGTCTCGCCAACTCTTAGTGAATGCTGAAGGTTCAGATTGTCTAGAAGCCAAAGAAAAAGTCCATGTTATTGGAAACCGACTCAAACTTCTCTTGAAGGAAGTCAGCCATCATATCAAGGATCTGGAGAAGTTATTGGACATGTCAAGCAGTCAGCAGGTAAGCCCTCTGAGACACTGTGGCATCACGTCTCCCACAGAGCCTGAAGCACCGTATCTCCACCTGCTGTAGAGAGACTCAGATGGACCACTTGTCAGACCCGAGTGGCCGCTCTCCATCACCACTGCTTCAAGAGCTGTCTCGAAATACAAAAGCAGACTTGTAAACTTTTATAACAGGATGGTGCTTTTGATTCTGTGAAATCCAAGAGACCTCTTCAACCTGCTAGTGTCGACCCTGTTGCTGTGACTACTGTGGCATTTTATTTCAACTGTTTATTTAAGAAATGACATGTTTTCAGTTAGACAGCTGTCATGGATCAACATAGTCATCACATGTGGGTTTTTTGTTAAACATGCAGGAGAGCGTGAACTCTCCTTTTGAATATTTGTTCATTCATTCATTCATTTTCATTCATTCATGCATTGAAATTGTCCTCGATGTGTTTATTTTGCCCATTTTTTCCCTTAGATCAACTCTATCTTGGTCATATTGTTAGTTTTGAGACATGAGCCTGTAGCTACAGCAGTACTTGGTAAGATTTCCGACATTCGGTTGTGAAATCCTTTCACGAACACAAAGCTGCTCATTCCCCTGGAAGCATTCCAAGCACAGCCTCCCCTGAGTCACAGCAGGGTAGAAGCAGTATAGTTTTCCTGATTTCACAAAGCGGACTCCTAGATAGCTCATTTGTTTCAAACATAAATGAATTGGATTCTGTCTGTCCTGAGTGACCTGTACTTATAAAGGAGACATTGCCCCCGACCTCGCCACGCGGAGCCACTATCAACTCACTTGTACCCATGTCACTAAGAAATAATAACAAAACCATAAAAGTAGACCACTAGCCATGTTTTCCAGAAGAGCCAAACTTATGTCAGGACATCCCAATAAACTAGAAGAATTAGATTTCATTCTTGCTGTCACCTTAGGTTTTCATTATATCGCCTTAGGTCTGAGCTTTAGGATGGAGATGTAGAGATAAAGGTGGAGAGGGCTGAAGCGGGAAAATGCAACAGAGACCCCAGCGCTCTGGGATGTGGAGTTGTTGAATGCATCCCCTTCTCTTGCAGGATTTGTCTTCCTGGTCTTCTGCAGATGAACTGGACACCTCAGGATCCGTGAGTCCTACATCAGGCAGAAGTACCCCAAACAGACAGAAATCGGTAACTTTCCGCTGGCCCTTTCCAGTTGGTCCATGGGTAGGAAGTGTGGGAAGTGACAGTTTTTGTGCCTACAGGATCCACAGGCTCAAACCAGGAATCCCCAAACAGGAAAGAAAGGGCATTCACCCATGTAAATTTATGTCTCCAGCCTTGCAGCGCATGTTCTCAGCAATGAAAAAGAGAGTTTTGTTTTGTTTTGTTTTGTTTTTAATGGGCTTGATGTGTGGCTAGTATTCAGGAAGAAAAAATAATTTTTTTTTTCTTGCTCAAATGGCCATTTCTAGAAATGGCGCTCATGTGTCCCTTTGATGGCTCCTTTCCGCAAACCACCACCACCAGGCAGCATGTCCACTAAACAAAGGTGGGTTGTAGTGCCCGGAAGTGCCTCAAAAAGCAGGGGCGAATTGTGAGCATCTTGTGAGTCGGCTGAATTGATAAGATGGAGTTGCATTGACTCTCAAGTGAAGGGGCTTCTGAATGGCGGTGCCCAAGGGCTTCTGGGTACTAACCCTGAGAGGGCGACTACTCAAGCCAACCCCGTACACAGCCCATGGTGGGGACTGCCTCACCAGAACACATAGAGGATAAAAGGCAAATTTGCCCCTGCTACCCTCTATACTTCAATTCTCTGTGTAATTAGGAGCTTGTTTTTATTTTTGTTTGACATTTTTGTCTGGCTCTATAAGTATATTCATTCCATTTTCCCTTAGATTTTAGAAGTAATAATTTCATTTGTATTTTTTGTCATATATACTTATGTTCTATGCTGATACATGTGTTATCCTTATTAGAATTTTGTTTTGTTTTTGTTTTACCAACATTCGCTAGTTTCCTATAGATCCTAGTTTAAGAATGTGAAGGAATACTGGCTTTTCAATTCAAAATTTAGCCTTGATTTATCTTGAGATTTATCTGACTTGTTGGGCTTCCTCTCTACAAAGAACCATCTCATTTTACTATTAAAATTCTTAATATTGACTGTGCCCTCAAAGTTGCCCAAATGAAAAGACCTCTGTGAATTCTCTCTGAAGTATGCAGAATGATAAAGTGCATTTCATGTTTAGAATCACTGAGTGCACAGAGAATCTTACATAACACAGTCATCTGCGCTTCTGCCAAGAGGAGTGGGAGAGGCTGTGCCCTCCATGGGCGCATGCCGCCATCGCGACTCATGTTGGATTAATGGCTGATACTGTAACTATGAGCCCATCCCATTCCATCCACTGAAGAAAAGTCAGTTTCCTTGGTCCACGGGTACCGATCATTGCATTTGATTTGTTTGCCGTTTGCTGCATTCATTCTTGGTTGTTTTCATTGGTTAGCTTGTCTTTATTTGCCTAGACTGAACATTCTTCTTTCTTTACCCCTGTTCATTGCAAACAGCCACGAGGCAAATGTAGTCTCTCACAGCCTGGACCCTCTGTCAGCAGCCCAAAGAGCAGGTACCTTGTTCTCCTGGTTTCCACCTATTCTAGAATCCCGAGAGGATGATGAAAATTGCCAGTGATTTAGGGAAACCTCTAATCTGGGTAGGGGAGATATTGCACAGTGTCCTAGTCAATTGGAAGAGAAGTCTCCCCACAGAGAACAGGTAAATCTCATAGCGGATGGTATTTGTCTCTTCCATCGAAATTTTGTTTGCCTGCATCTACCCTGTCTGGTCCTTTTCATCAAAGGATGCTCTGTGTGTCTATGAATGAATATGTGATTCAATTAGTGGCACAACTGCCATTGACTCACGGCAGATTTTTATCATCCTCTCTCCTTCTAGATTTTACCATAAGGCAGGTAATCGATCAATGAATTATTTCACCACTCACAGAACCCACAAATCTGCATAAAATATACTAACATCCCCAATTTTTTGTTTTACCTTCCTGGTTTTATCCAGATTGTGGGTTTTGGATTTTCAAAATGTCAAACCTCATTTGGGTGGGTTTTTTTTTTTTTTCATTTAAAAATTCCAGAGCACTTTTCTAGACTCCTCTGCCTGCCCTGACACTCTTCCGCCAGAGCCCTGGGCCACTGGCCTTCTTCTCACTAGGCAAGCTCTTTCCACTCTGAATCCAGGATCAGCCCTTGCCCTGCTCAGTGGCCACCTGAGAGTTGACCCCCACCGTTGACACTGCTACCCACCCCCCACGCTTGCCTCTGAGGTCCCCATTGTCCCTGCAGTTAGCAACGCTTCGCCGCCGCCGCCTTTTCTGTTGTTGGTGTGATGTGTGTACGCCTTTGCCCTGCCGCAGCTCAGCTTGTTTCCCCACAGAAAACTTTTTTTTCTTTTTTTGTTTTGTGAAATGAAAATACTGTACTTGTAGCTGGGTTTTCATTCCAGTCCCAGGCAGTTCCCTGAGAACTATCTGCCCCTCTAGAAACTTATCAGCACTGGGAAGAAATCTGAAGGCCTGCAGGGAGGGGTGGAGCTGAAGAAATACATAGCTGTAAACAACCCCTGAGTAGTAGTTTTGGTTTACCAGCTGTGCTCCGTGGAGCCAGCTGTCTTATAAGAACACACAGAGCATATTTTTATATGCTTTCTGTTTCCAAGTCTCCTTTTACTGTAATTTTTCTCCCTTTTTTTGTTGTTTGAAAACAATGTTGTATTTTTGGTTTTGTTTTGTTTATTTTTTTAAACAATCTGTAAAAAAAAAAAAAGTCAGTAATGAAATAGAGAATAAACCTCCCGGGGACTCAGGACAATCATGACGGCCATCTGTTGGCGCTCTTGTATCCCCTTACCCACCTACAGGAAAAGGCAATCACATGCTCTAGGCAAGGCATTGTGTTATGTGATTTCCCTTCTCCCACAAATTTGGATGTGCCATGACCAGGGGCGACAACTGTCCCACAGGATTCCTTTGAGAAAACCTCGGATGCAGGATGCAGTCTCTGATTGACAGGCGTGACGGGGATGACAAGGGGGAAAGCTGTTAGGCAATACCAGGAGTATCCATCACCCTTGGGTTCACAAAATCCAGTCCGTCTGCTCCCCTAACTATTGCACGCTGCCTTGCCACATAGGTCTTCTGAATATGTCTGAGGTATTGTTTCTTAGGACATGGCAGGCTTCCATGTGCCTAACAGGGCTTTTGCCAAGGGGTCAGCCACACCACGCTCTCACTGTGATACCCACCACGAAGCTCCTTTCAGCTCTATCCTGCCCTGCACTGCTAATTAACATCTTTCTGATAATTCATCAGTGCTCACTTGGTTACCTGGGAGGGAACAGGTTACAAAGAAACTTCCCCTGAATGACATGCTCCATCAGACACCTTGGCAGACAAGCTGCCGCTGAACATTCTGGGGTTTAAGTCCATGGCACCATGGACTGGGTGCACTCAACCCTGACTATGAGTGCAAAGAGGAACTGAACTTCACTCACAGCCTAGGCCGTCCTGGTGGTCCTTGGCATAGAGACCTTGAGTTTGATCTTGCACTTGGTTCAGCAAATTCCAAAGGTTATTGAAGAAACATGGGTTTCAGAGACAGATACTGTTTGTTTTCTGAGACTTAAAAGGAACTAATTTGGGAAGGTTTGAAGGAAGAGGTTACATTTTTTGTTGTTTCAACTCACTGTTAACTACATTCTCACCTGTTACATATTTCAGTTGAATTTTAAGCTAAGTTAGGCTAAGTAATTTTAATTTTAATGTTCTCATTGAACGTTGTAATAGTCTAACTCCATGGAGGCCAGTAATTACTCAGTCTTCACTATTTAGGCCCTAAACTTACAAAATCAATACACGATGGTTTCTTCCATTAAGAGATTTGTAATGTATCACAATCCAGAGATTCCTAGAATCAATTGCAAGCAGCTTCCGAAGAACTTGCTAAAATTATAAGAAACAGAAAAACAAACAAACAAAAAAAACTGTGCCTACATTTATACTAACTCATGATACTGGTGGTTTTTTATTTGAGATGAAGCAGGTGGAAGTGTGCCTTCAGAACTGCACTTTGTTGGTCCAGCTGGTACCTTTTGCCAGCATCTGACTTAAGATTTTGTAACCCTGTCACCAAAAAAGCCTTCCATACAGATATGCATGGATGAGTAATAGTTTAAAAACTCTGAAGACGGCATGCTAGTTTTCAGCAAGATGGCAGGCTGTAATTCTCCGTGTGGGATGAATGATGACTTCACTCTATAGTTGAGAACAGCGAAAGGCAGAACTACCCTGGGAGCTTTTGGTTTGGGCATCTTCTACACAGAGAATTGAGGAGAAACAGGAGTAGAAAAGAACTGGCTGAAGTCCTGGTAGGAGGGACGAGAGAGACATCCTTTCCAATTGGTTCAAGGTAGTCAAGTATGTTGAAGCCAGCCAGTGGGGGTTTTCTTTTGCTTGTTCACTAAGAACTCCCGTAAGTGCTACTCAGTTTCTGGTGAAATTTATTTCCTGGTTCTTTTGGACTCTTCTTGGAAGCCCATTTGTTCAAAGCATGCAAAGATCCTGAGCATAAAGCATTGCCCTTGTGAGGTCAGCTGCCTTCCTGCCCAGGACAGTGTGAGGTGGGACACCAACAGGCTTCTCTTTTGCTCTTTTGAAACAAGCTGTCCCAGCGTTTGGGGGTAAGGAGTCAAACAGTTTGGGAAATAATACCTTTGAAAACACTATTAGTAAATCAAAAATGTTTTCCTGAAAGAATAGACTGAATTCAACAGTTTCCAAGGACATAACTCGGCACACCTCCAGCACAGCCATTCAGAGAATAACTGTTAGATGCTGGCATTTATTTAGTACTTAAAGTGTTTCAAGCACCATGCTAAGCATTGTGTGTGTTACCTCAGTTAACCTTAAATCCCTGTGACATGGCTAGATCCCTCGACGTACAGACAAGGACAAGTGATTAGAAATATGAATGAAGGTCTCACAACACTGTGGACCCTACCATAGTGAAACTACACCTCTCTACCTCTGGGGTGTCCATAGTAGGGTAGATCAAGCAATACGTCCATAGGACCAGGTGAACATTCAATTTGGAATAATGGAATAACGGAGGCCTCAGCTGATCGTTGCGATTTGTCTTCTGAGCCACATATGAGTAAGTACTGGATTTCAAAGACCATAGATGGCTACCTAGAAAATTCTGCATATGAAATTTACCATGTTGCCAGTGCTGGCGAATAAGTATCAAACACAAACTGAAAATATTTTCCCCTTAGCCTTACAAGATGTATGCATGGAATTATCTTGTTACACCTGCCTTGGTCCCGGAGAATTTGGAAAATGAGTTACCTTCTATATGTGGATTCTCGGACCTCTCGGTTCTCTCGGTCATGTGTACTTCTGTGTCATGTGTTATTATACCCTGCTCTGTCCCTTTCTGTTCTCCTGCCTCCATAAGTGAATGTGTGTTCTAGAAGAAAAAATGGCAAAACACCCATTTATCCGTCAATTTGAAAGAAGTAGAAGAGAAAGACAGGATATTATATTTACTTATAGAGAATAAGCACGTGTTATTGTGGACTAAATTACTTAAAAGATCTCCAGTGACTAAGTTCTTTGGGTAGGGTCACACATTTAAGTTTTCCTGCACAAATGCAGTCTACACTGTCATCCACATCTATACAAAAGCCCATGAGGACTAGGAAAGAGTCCGCTTATCACTTTTGCTCGTTCTTCTGTTGAACTTTCCAGGACTCTTGGAACTTGGGTGATCTCAAGTCAATAAGTTAGTATTACAAAGGACCCTGTTACTGTGAGATCATTAACCTGTTGGAACTAAAGTCTCTAGGACAGAGTCACCCTAATGAAGAAGCAACTTTGAAACTTTTGGAATTATAGTAGTTATTCCAGGTGGGGTGGACACTTCTCTCAGTTGATAGATTAGACATTTTTGTCAACTGCATAGACAAGCCCCTAAGTACTGTATGTTCTCTTTGTCCCAACCTCAGCCCATTAGCTCTCCCTAAGTTGGCATTCCTCAACAGTAGAAGTCAAGGGGCAGTTACATTTTAGTAAAGAATGCCTTGATCTTGTTTAATGTGCCATGTCCTTCAAAAGAGTCTGTCACATGGGAGCCCATGCTCTCCAAAGGAGGAACTTCAGTTCTTGTTAGGAATGAACTGGCCATGACCCAGCCTCTGTTGGCATCCTGATCTTTAACCTCACAGGAGCCAATCACTGATGAAGAGGAGCTAGCCATCTCTGTTTGATTGAATTATCAATTGTTTGTGGAACTTTGCCCATCACTAAAGTATCCAAATGTCCCCTGATGAAAACACATCAGTTAGCTATTTAGTCACGAGGAATGTAGAGTTCTGTTATTGTACTGTCACTTATCCAGTTCTAAGAGTGAGTGTTATTTGTCAGGGACTGTTTCCACATCAACATGTACTGAAGAATCATATCAAAGAAAAACTCAATGCAGAGTTTGTCCTGTCCTATTATCTCATATTTCTCAGCACACTTTAAAGAAAATTATTGAATCATATAAGCTGCCAAAGGAAAAAAATGGTTTTGGTATTTAATATGCTAAGCTATCCATCTTCTTTGCAAATGAGAAAAGGAAGGCCAGATACCTAGGTCTAGCCTAGTATATAATGGCTACATACTGGCTACCTATGCATTCTGCAACTTCCTGGAAATGTAGTCTCCTTATAGTGATAGAATGGCATGTCACCAATGCCTTGATGACTAGAAATGTTGATCTTAAACACAAGAAAATCACTTCCAAATATTTTAGGGCACAAGCCTTCTTATTTGCCTCTGTGTGTGAAATATATGTAACATAAGTGTGACCTGCATACCTATCACTCATGTCACCAACCAATGGATCTGGTATACTAGGGAGTGTGGTAGGCAGGGATCTGGGGAAGATCTTGATAGATTTTTTTTTTAACTGTGTAATTTGACTACTGTTACAGTCAAGTTCTGGGGCTGGAGAGATACCTCTGATGACTGTGTGCTTGCTGTACAAGCATGAGGGCCTGAATTTGGATGCTCAGCATTTAAGTAAAAAGTGCACCTGCAGCCCTGGTGCTGAGGAAGCAGAGACAGGATTGGCAGAAGACAGAAGGCAGCTTATTGGCCAGCTAGTCTTGCTGCATTCATGAGTGTAGGTTCAGTGAGAGACCCTGTCTTAGAAAGCAGGGATGTGAGCAAGAGAGGAGGACAGCTGACATCATCAACATTTGGTTCCATGTGCACAACCACCCATGCATACACACACACACACACACACACACACACATACACACACATTCCATGTGCATAACCACACATGCATACACACACACATACACAAACACACATACATATACACAAACACATACACACAAACACACAAAATTGATTTTTGAAGAGAGTCTAAATTCTGATCATTGAAGTCTCAGATTGTATCCATCACTGTGCTCTCTGTTAGTGATATAAGCTTGGGCCTTCATTCTGCTATCCTTTTTTTTTTTCTGTCATCCATAAAATGAAGGTAGTGAATACACACCTCAGATGTGGGGGGATTAAATAAAAACCCAAGTAAATATTTAGTGCATTGCCTAGAGTTTTTCAAAATAAATGTTAACTCTCCTTAGCTACCTACCTAGAAAGTGAGGGGATTGGTTATATTTTCTCCACAACGTTATCTAAGCATGAATATTTTATAATTGGGTAGCTGTAGAAGTTTCTATTTCTCCCCTTCCCTTAGTAAGGCACATGATTGTGATTATGCTTTACTGCTTTTCCTTGAATGTACATTTTTCTACCATTTACCTTGTTAGGAATAACTTACTAGGTTTGGCATAAGGGCAGTCAAATAATTTTCCCATTAGATGGTGACTGAACTCTTTTGGCCTCTCAATTGAGGCCTGTTTATATTGAAAAATTAGTAGAAATCATAAGTCATATAAAACACGACGTTGAAAAACTAGAAGCCCCTCTAGCTTCTTTTGAAGAGGCTGTCACACAGAGGCAAGCTGAGTTGGTCAGGGTTGCTCTGCCTTCCGCTGGGGACTTCAGGAAGAAGTGAGATTTTACTTTAGAGCAGGGAAATGTTTCCCCTCCATTATACTTCAGAACAATACTAGAGACACAGGGCAGTGTGAACTGCTTAGGACTTCAGCACCAGCCTCTCTCCCTCTGATAGTTAAATAACAGGCTTGAGTATTTCCTCTGTTCCCTCTAAGAAGATTAAACCTGGATTTTTATCCTAACTTTTATTTTCTCAAGTACTCCTCCTCTTCCACTAATCTCAGGGTAATTCATCATCAGAAATTATCAGCCAACTAGGAAGCTACAAACATCATGTTTTCTTAGAATCTGGATCTGCAGACTTACCAACACAGATTTTTACCTCTTCTTTTCCCAACAAGAACATTTGATGTTCTTATGTTTAATTATACTAAACTCACTAGGGAATTCAGACTAGGACCTTAGGAATAAATCTTTATATATATATATATATATTGCTCACAGGATGCTGGTAGGTGTATATGTCCACAAAATCTCTTGTAAAAAAAAAATCCTTAGCCGTTTCCACAGGTAACCCAACAGAGCATTAGTGATTGCAACAGTCACACCAACTTAGAACAAACCTGCTTCCATATTCAGGACTTTATAGCCACTGTTTGTTATGAATACCAAAGCCTCTGTGCTTTCTCTAATGCACTTAAAGCAAAATAGAAAAACCTGGCGCTTTGAATCTAGAAGGACCTTCAAGGAGACCATCTTTCCTCTCTGGAAAAATAGTGTCAGTTTCTCAAAGCTACCCAGTTGGTGATAGGACCGGAATAAAATCTGCTCTTCGGTGACCATGTTCTCTAGACAGACTCCATTGTTATTCTTTGTGCAGCTTTGAAACTGCTTATGTAGAACCAGATGCTGCTGGGGTGCAGGATGAAACCAGGGCTTACTGTGAGATTAAGTAGCTTTCCTGGGTCTGAGCAATGTGACTGGGTCATTTTTATCCTTATGCTACATAGATTTGATCATATGCAGGATGCTTAGTTGTGGTACACTGTGGGGTTCTGATAATTAATTTTGCCCCACAATGTTTCTTTAAAAAAAAAAAACTGCATCAAACATCCACATCTTAATTATCCTGAATTTATTTCATTTATACCGTTCATAATTACCGTTATTGATGGAAAAGTTTCCACCAAATTGAGTAAAGGGAGTATAATTTGAGTGCATTTTGTCACCTTTAATTGACTGACTGGATGTTTATTTTTGAGTTAGTGCCCTTCCCAACCACTGTTCCTTTGGTGGTGGGGAAGTGCAGAAGGCTCATAGCTCTTAGGTTGGTGGTCAGGAAATGACATGGGCACCCTGCAGAGCGTTCCCTACTCACTGCCAAGTTGGGTTGTGTTTTGCATGGTCCCTTCCGTCCCTGGAAGGCACTAAAGCAAGACACAGTGCCCATCCTGTATTTGAATTGAGTTGTTGATGTCAATTCTTCCCTTAGGTCCACAAAAGGTGGCTGCGATTCCTCCCCTTCTGAACCCAGGCCAGCACGGGTGGGTCGAGCCTTCCTGTTCCGGGTCCTCAGGGCTGCTCTTCCCCTTCAGCTGCTCCTGCTGCTCCTTATTGGACTCACCTGCCTTGTACCCATGTCAGAGGAAGACTACAGCTGTGCCCTCTCCAACAACTTTGCCCGATCATTCCACCCCATGCTCAGATACACCAATGGTCCTCCTCCACTCTGAAACAAGATATCCTCCACACAAGTCCTGGCAGCATGAGGGGGATGGGGCCCAAAGCAACCCCCAGCTACCAGAGAAGAGTTGGATCTTGGCAGAAGGCCTCTGGTGGTAGCCTCGGCTCTCCTCCATAGCCTCTGTGTGAAGATCAAGTCTTTGGACATGGACTGGAAACAACAGGAAAAGAACAAACAGAATTGGGACAATGTCCTTTGACACTCTGAGCCTTAACACTAAAGAGATTAAGTTAAGGACATACAGAGTCCCCTGGACTCATGAAATCCGGGCCTTTGGCACAGCCAATGGCTCTAATGAGCCATCTGGGCAGCTTTCCTACGGTGCTGCTCCATCAACCCAGAATCCACTCTCCCGGGCACCATGTCAGTATCATACAATCTACCGACCTGCTGGAGGAACGAGAACCTCTTCATGTACCATTTTTAGGATCGTATATGGCAGCTTCCTTCCTACCTTGTTTTACTTTGGGGCATGATGTTTTAATGTTGCTTTTGAGGCACAAGCTGTAAATCTGAAAGGCACTTTTTCATTAAAAAAAAAAGTATAAAGAAAACCTGGATGTAATAAATAAGATCATGGAAAGCTTTATGTGAAGAAAATTGAATGTTACAGTATAAAAAAGATATTTATGTATGTACAGTTTGCTAAAGCCAAGTTTTGTTTGTTGATTTCTTTGCATTTATTATAGATACTATGAAGTACTTTGTGTCTTTTCTTCCTTTAAAACGTAACTTGAATTTTCATTATTCAGTAGGATGCAGCATAAATTATCTTTCTGTCATTATTGTTAAACCATACTTTTTGTGTGATAATATAATTTACATATTACATAACATATAATAGAATGATTTGGTATAGTTTTAAAACAGAAGAGAGAGACAGAGATACAGAGGGAGAAATTTCCCCCCAAAACAAATTTGAAAAAAAAAAATCACATGATCAATGGAATTGAAAAGAAATCCCGGCTTTCACAATCACTGCCTCTGAGGAATAACACATGTTGGATTCTTTGGGAATACAAAAACCAAAATGGTTCTTACTACTCAGCACACAGAAAGTTGAATTTACATATCCACCGTGAAAACTAGACAGAAACACCCGAGATTGCCTTTTTGTCTCCTTTCTAAATTTTTGTACTTTACACTTACTTTTTTTTTTTTTTAATGAATGAAGCTAGAAGGTAAGGATTCATTGAAGGAAAAGGGTGGTGAGAGGAAGTGTGTATTCAGCTCTCATGGATTCCTGCTTCCTCTCACACTCTTCTTTGTTCCCACTGCACAGTTGGAAAAGCCCCGTAAGGTTCCTGTCAGAGGCCCCTTCATCCATCCATCCATCCACCCATCCATCTATCCACCCATCCATCCACCCACCCATCCATCCATCCACCCATCCATCCATCCATCCATCCACCCATCC
>CABHPQ010149881.1:584-16497 GCA_902168405.1 Peromyscus aztecus
TAAGTATGGGAGGAGCTGGTCTCTCAGACCACCCACTGGGGGTCCATCGAGAAGAAGGCTAATGTTGTGGACAAAAAGCAGACCATAGGATTTAGGTAGGTCCAAGTCAGTGGTCTAGGGTGGATGCCGAGTGGAGGAGCTATGACTAGCTGCAGGGTGAGTCCCCTGAGCCTCCATCTCTCTACCTGGGGGGTGAAAGTGATGATGCCTGCTTGGTGAGACTGCTCAGAGGATGACAATGATCAAAGTGTGTCAATCATCCAGCCCTGTCCCCGGCCCACAGTAGATGCTTAGTAGATGTTCACATCATTGTGGTAGGCATGGTGTGTTCAGTGCCTGGCCAAGGCAGGAGCTGCACAACTCTGTCTCTGAGAGAGCTGGTGCCTGTGCCTCTAAACAAGCCCTCAGGCTGATGTCCTTACCTCTGTGCTCCTGTCCTCTGTACAAGTCCTCTGAGGACAAAGGCTGTGGGCGTGCGGGCTAGCTGTACCGCTTGGCTAAGCCTCCTCTCCTTGTTGTCAACGTGGGGCTGGTATAGGCATCTTCCTCCCAGTGTCTCAGAGTTCACATGAGGCCACGCGTATGAGGAACAGACACGTGGACACGGAAGTGCTTCCCACATGTACCAGTGTCTGTCTCCATAAGTCACATCACCCATGTCACTACTACCAGCCATGTCTGAGCGTGCTGCAGCATCTGGGCCTGGAGAGCAGGGATGAAGGGACCGGGCTGAGTGTGAATCCAGTGCCACGGTGGTCAGTCACTGTTGAGCACGCAAGCATGCTCTAAGCAAGCAAGGAGTGTCCGATCGACTCACTGTGCTGGGTTTCTGAGAGCCTCTTGTCTACACTGCGTCCCTGCTCTGTAGGGGGCCACCTGCCATCTCTGCAGGTGATCAGGGGCAGCTGATGGATCTCTGAACTCCTTTCAGCCCCACCATTATGGGACCTATGACTGAGCCTGCACTGAGCTGTGCGTCACCCACAGGAAGGAAGTGGGGGGCCCTTGCCTGGCCCACAGGGCCCAGGCTGCCAGCCTAGGAAGCTGATTTAGTAGTTGGTCAGCAAGAGACTGCTGCTGTAGCTCAGGTCCAAGGAGCTGGGGATCTGTGAACCCCGAGTCATCTCAGAGGGAGAGGCATTCGGCATGAAGTTGGGTGTTGGGGAAGATCATTAATGGCTGCCCAGCCTATCTGGAGGCCACATACGAAGCTTAGCACAGGACACTAAAGGAAGCTGTGTGTGTGTGTGTGTGTGTGTGTGTGTGTGTGTGTGTGTGTGTGTGTGTAGGGGAGTCTAAAAGTCTCTGTTATTGTTAATTTGAGACACAGTTTCAAGCAGACCAGGCTTACCTTGAACTCAATATGTAACCAAGGATGGACCTGAACTCCTTCCCTTCCTGCCCGTCCTGCCCCAGTGCTGGGTTTACAGACGCACACCCCCATGGCTGGGATCTACTGTTCAGGACTCACATGGCTTAGTTTTAAGGATTTTTCTATATTTGTTAACTTCAACTTAAGCACATGCCCAGAAAAGGGTAAGATTTCTTTTTTCCTATTTACCCAGCCATTCCCTGGGTCATCAGTGCCTGGCATGCAGCAGACATTCATGAAATATTCACTGAATCAATGGAACAGTTATAGCCTCACAGAGTAAGGTGGGCAGAGCACATAGAAGAGGGTGGGGAAATTGGACTGGGTTTTGAAGGATAAGCAGAAGTTCATCGGGGGGCCATAATAGGAGCAAAGGGATGTTTTAAATTCCCATTTAGACCTCAAATAAGCTTTTTGTTGATGATAATTGTGAGACCTTTAAATCAGGGAAGTTAGAATAATGTCTTGAGGAGGGTGTGCCAGGAAAGGCATTGGTGAACACTAATAACACGCCACCCATGTCTCCTGTTTCCACCTGCTAACCTCCTCTCTAGGCAATCCTCCCAGAAACGGGCCTCTTTCTGCAGAAGGGCTTCGCTGGTGGACAGGATTCCCACAGAGACGGGACTCTCTTGGAGAGGGGCCTCCCTGCAGTTGCCCTACCCGAGAGATGGGTGTGCCCATGACCATCTCCCCAGCCCTCTGCTTCCAAAGGGCCTGCTCTCTGCTAGGCAGGATGGCTCTCTTTCCTGAAAGGCAAAGGTGGGGGATGGTCATCTTCACCATAATTACACATCATTTCGCTAGAACTCCAAGGCCCAAAGGTCAGAACTTAAAATAAGCTCCAAAGATTTCTATATTAAAAAATTTAAACAGTCTTTGGAAGCCGGAGATATGGCTTAGGCTGTCATGTGCAGAGTTTGAACCTCAAAAGCCATGGTTTAAAAAGCCAGGTGCAATGGTGTAATACTGTCATCCTCATGCTGGGGAGGCCGAGACAGGGGTATCCATAGGCCACTCTACTGAACTGGTGAGCTGCTGAGCTCAGTGAGGGACCCTGTTTCAGAAAGTAAGGTAGACAGTGGCTGGGGAGGACACCTGCCCCCCTCCTCTGGCCCCATCCTTGTGTGCCAGTGGTCTTACTTTCTCCCTATCTTTTCTGCCTTTTCCTCATCCTCCTAGGCAGAGCAAGGTCCCCAGAACACTAGTGGACTGGTGGGGCGGTAGAGGAGCGGCCATACCATCATCACCAGCTCTGGAAGGTTCCCAGGCCTGGAGGAGTGAAGGTGTTCCCAGTCCACTTCCCTGGAAGGGAAGGTCCAAATGCAGAGAGTGGAGGGGGGGAGGGCAGAGGAGGCGGGCAAGATAAGCTTCGGTCATTTGTCATTTTAATTGGCTCAAATGCTCTGTGGAGAGCCGGGCCCTATCCTGACTCCGCTCTGGATGGTGTCCAGGCTCAGCCTGTGGGCTGCACAGTGTGGGCTGCAGGGAGTCTAGGACTGTGGTGCCCAGGAGGGGCATTGAGGAGGATGGGGTCAGGGCCGGGATGGGAGGCACATGAGTGGTCAGAGGCAGGCTGGCTGCCCCGGCATCCCAGAAATTCAAGACAGCAATGTGGCGACTGAAACAGACAAGTTGTAAAGAATTCATGGCATCTGAAGGGCCTTCCTACTTCGCCTAACTCACTCCACTGCTGAGGAGGACCCTGTCAACCAGCCTGTCAACCAGCTGAGCAAGGTCTGGGTACAGCAGAGACAGGGCAAAGAGGTCGCGGAAACTTAGATCCCTCTTCCGGGCAGTGGCCAGGCACTGTCCCTTTCAGACAGGGACAGTGACCTCACATTTACCCTGTTGTGTTTATGTGCCCCCGTCCCCCCACCCCGTGTTCCTGGTGATAGGACAGCTTTCCCTTCCCATACTACAGATGAGACCACCACAGCCCCTCAAGGATGCTTGATGCAGTCAAGGACTGTGACCTGGCAGCTGACTCATGCCAGTCTTGTGGTCTATGACAGCATCAGGCCCCACAGAGCTGAACACTCCACAAGAGGACATCCAGGCTGGCTAGGAATGGTGATTCCCAATGTTAGCTCTTCAAGGGACAATTGGATTCATGCAAATCCCCACTCAGCACCATCCTGGCCAGGCTGTAGAAGAAGGATGCTGCAAGCATAAAGATACAGGGTGGAGTTCCTTAGCAGGTCTGGTCCAGAAAGTGAGCCATGAGGGCAGGGGAGAGAATGGGGGCGGGGTGACCCCAATGAGTGTTGAAGTTTTCAGACATTAGGAAAGCAAGAAAAGCTGGGCTTCAGTACTTGTGACAAGGGTCCTCGACAGACCTCTCACTCTCAAAGCAAAGCAAGGCATTTGGGCACTGCACTTCATAGGGGCATTACAGCCTATGTCCATCAGGTGGCAGTAGTGTGGCTTGGGAAAGGCATCTTTCTAATCCATAGGAAGGCTCTCTAAGATTTGTGATGGCCTGAGCAGCGTGGAATAGACAATACCTGAAGTCACCCCACCATTTGATAGGTATAGAGCAAGACCTGTCACGCACTAGCAGCTACTCCACACAAGAGCCACGGAGACGGGCTGTGCTTGTTCTGCTGAGCCGGGAGGAAAGCCGAGAACTCAGTGCTTTGGGCAAATGGGTATTAGCCCAACACAGAAAGAACTCAGAGCTGCCAGTGTGTCAGAGATGTGAGGATGTGAGGAACCCCTCAGCAGAAACATCCAGGAGGGGGCAGGTGAGGATTTCCCAGAGACACTTACAGTGCAGAAATGCGAGATGGGGGCGAGATGGATGGCTCCGCGGATCCCTTCCAGACCCCGTAGGAAGCTATTGTAGGAAGGAGAAACTGCTGCCAAGAGCCCGAGTTCATGGAGGAAGAAAGCATACTGTCGGGATGTGCCCACCTGTCACCACACACCTGTCCCAGTGACACACAGGGTGGGAGCCTGTCAGGCAATGGAGGGAGCTGAACAGACCGGTCAGTGCTGCGGGATCAGAACTGCTGCTTGCTCTCCTGATCAGCTCAGGGGACTTTTGTCCACCTCACTGGTGGGATCCTAGACTCGGGTGCCATTTGATCATTTGGGCGTTCACTCGAAGGATCTCCATCCCCAAATGCTGGCTCCTACCAGTTCCATATAGACTTCAGCAAGGACAGCAGTCCTGTTTCCCTTTCATGGTCCCTCCAAAGATGGAGCAAGATGGGAGAAGATGTATAGGTTTGCAACCATACGAAGAACTCTCCTAAGGTGGCTATGACTCCACAGGCCCTAAAAGTACTTGTCCCCATCCAGCCCCCAAGTCCAGAAACCACTGAGAGTAACCATATGGGACCCCACCTTGGCAAGCATCAGCCACTGTTGACCATAATCTTTGAGGAGAAAAGGCGGTGCCAGAGGGATGAGCCATATCCCACAGATGTAAACACTAACAAGGAGTAATGGCAGGGAGACCCCTCGAAGCCAGCCTCCCTGACTCACTTCTGTGTAGAGTCCCCTGCAGCCCCGGCCCTAATGGCCAGGATGGCAGCTCATTATTCTTATCTTCTGCAGGCCAAAGCACCTCTGCACAGACATTCCTAGAGCCTCGTTCTGGATGTCTCAGTAGTCCTCTCATTTGTGTGTGTAGACAAGGAGATCAAAGGCCCCAGGGATGCATGAAGTATGTCAGGGCCGGGGCTCTCCATCCATTAGAGTTGACAAATGCCTTGTTCAGCTGATGGGCCGCAGATAGCCACCCTGCCAGAGGAGAGAGCGGTGAGGAGGGAGGTGGAGGTGGTGGCCACAAGGCCGTAGGGACAGGAGAGGGATTAGAGTAGCAGGGTGGAGCGAAGACCAGAGTTAGGGCTCCCCAACCTGCAACAGCATCCTCATTCTTTTCTGTGTGTGTATGCATGTGTGCATGCAGGGGTGTGTGTGTGTGTGTGTAGGCTGGAGGACAACCTTGCTGTTATTCCTCAGGAGCCATCTACCTTTAAAATGTAGTTAACCAATTAATTAACTGATTAATACATTAATTATTTTGTTTGTTTTTGGTTTGGTTTGGTTTGGTCTTTTTGAGATAAGGTTTCTCTGTGTCTTAACCTTGGTTGCCCTGGAACTCACTTTGTAGACCAAGCTGGCCTTGAACTCACAGAGATCCGCCTGCCTCTGCCTCCCTAGTGCTGGGATTGAAGGCATGCACCACCATGCCCGGCAAGGCCATTTTGCCTGCATGTGTGTCTGTGTACCACTTGCGTGCCTGGTGCCCAAGGAGGCCAGAAGAGGACCTCAGATCACCCAAGACTGGAGTTACAGACAATTCATGTCTTATTTTCATGGAAAGTGTATAAAAACTGCAATGTTCCAGGGGCAGGCGGTGATGGCACACACCTTCAATCTCAGCACTGGGGAGGCAGAGGCAGGAGGATCTCTATGAGTTCAAGGCCAGCCAGGTCTACAGAGCGAGTACCAGGAGAGTCAGGTCTATTACACACACAGAGAAATCTTGTCTTGAAAAACAAAACAAAACAAAACAAAACAAAACAAAACAAAAACAAAAACAAAAAACCCTGCAGTGTTCCAAGAAGGCTTCCTACCAAGAGGCTTCACCATGTAGGTGCTGTGGGACCCCCCCCCCCCACCACACACACACACACTGAGGAGATAAGGGCAGACATAGAGGGAAGGCTGTGTGATCTCAAAGGGGAAGAAGGGGAGAGAAGGCGTGAGAAAAGAAACTTGACATCTGTGACCTCTTGGAAACTGCATGACTGTAGAGTACACCCCCAATCCCCGTGTGCCCCAGTTCTTGCTCACAGGTGAAGGTGCGCCCTGAAGCCTGCTGAGGTGAGAGTGGTGAGCCAAGAGAGAACATTCCAGCCAGGAGAGGAAGAGGCCATGGCTGTGCCCGAGGAAGGGCAAGAATGAGCAAGAATGTTCCTCTAGGACCTTCTCAGAGGACCTGATACAAAACTGCCCCTGCAGGGCCTCCAGTCTCTGTGCCTGAGCTCCCATGCTCCTTGGGGACCTCAGACTGGCCCACAATGCTGCTTCTAGAACCAGATGCTCACCGGGTGAGCCTCATGTCTGCGTCACAGGAAGCTGCAGTGTACCGTGGCAGCCGGACCATCCTCACACCTCCGTCCATCCCAACCCACTTCTCTGAGATGTAAAGCCCAGAAGAGATGGCTCAGGCTCCATTCACAGTCATAGGGGTAGCTTCACCTGGAACAACAGCATTCTGCCCTGTGAATGGTGTGGTGCTTCCGGTTCTCAAAAACCCATGGTCTCAAGGGTCCCGCGTTCACAACGAATGTTATATGTTATTACTAACTTAAGAGCGAAACAGAACACAATCTTTAATAGAACATCTTCTTGCCCAACTTGCTGCTTCTTGAGGAGAAACGGCTTTGATCATGAAAGGTTGAGAAGAGTCGTGAAGGGCTGCGTTTATGGTAAATGGCCCCCGACACCCACAGAGACAGTTCGGTGGAAACGAATGACATTGGCTTTTAAAAGCACACAAGGCTGGACACTATTCGTAATAGCCATGATATGGTGAAGGCCCCTGCTGGGCGAGTGGCTGAAGATGTGACACTCGTACACTGGAAGGCTATGCAGTCATAAAAAGCATGGACTCCTTACCTTAGCAGAAACATGGCTAGAAGTAGAGGACTCCGTGTTTAGGGAAACTAGCCAGGCTCCGAGAAACAGACACCACACCCACTCGCTCCCTCACTTGTGGAGTCTAAAAATCTTGATCCTGCAGCAGTCAGAGGTCCTAGGGGGCTGTGCCCAGCTCGGGTTCTAGACTTGCCCAGGCTAGGCAAGCGCTCTACCCCTGAGCTCCATCCCCAGTCTCCTCTTGTTACTTTCTGTGTTCAGTTGGCCTTGAACCCTCGCTGTGGTCCCTTCGCTCTTTCTACCGCAGCCTTCTGAGTAGCGAGGACGGTAGATCGGCACCAAGCCCGGCTTGCTTGTCTCTGGAAGGCAGGAGGCTCTGCCAACCTCTAGAGCGTTCACGTCTGGCCCACTTGCCGCCTTCCTTTGCCTGGCCACAGCCGACACAAATCTCTTAATCCCGGTTCTTTTAGCTAATGTTTCTGACCCCAGGCACGGGCCTTTCTTCCTTGGGATATCCTTCTCTGGCACTGGCTGCTTAGCTTATCTGTCTGGTAGGGAGCTTAGCCCTGGCCTGGAGACTTGTAAGGGGTCCCCACCACGGACCCAAAAAGAGGATAAATCCTCCGTTTAGATGTCAGGGAAATTACCTCACTTCCACCACACCAGATGCCTGTGACTAGCTCTCACCATATTCGTTTCTGGTGCCCATGGACTGAGTCTCCTTCCCCTAGAAGACATACTCAGTCCTAAGCGTGAATAACAACTGTCAGTGAACCCTGGGGAAATTCAAGGGGTCTGAATTATTGACACAAGCAGCTTCTTATATATAGTCCATGAACCTCCATCCCATATGATGACAGAGCCTAGACAAAGATTTTTATAGAAAAACTTGGGGGAAATTCTGGGTAAGAAGAATTTTCACATCTTATAACACGCTGACCTGTAGTCCTACCTGAGGGGCAAATATAATTTGAAACATTTCCCAGGCTTTCCTGATCATTGCTTGCTTTTCCCAGTGAGCTGGTCACCCAAGGGATTCTAGGGCACACAGTTTGGAAACTGGCGATTCAACTCCTCCATGCAAGGCGCCCTTGCTGGGAGACGCAGAGAATGTTCTTGGGATGATGCCACCAAGGATTTAGTATTACAGCTTTTATCATTTGCTTAATAACTGTGACATTATGTAATACATTTGTATTCTGCTCCCTCTCTTCTGGACAGACAGTTTCCCTACATATCCCAGGTTTGCCTCAGACCCCATCCTCCTGCCTCTGCCTCCCCAGAACTGAGTTTACAGAAGTACACCATTACACTACATCTAGCTTTATATTGCCATCATGTCCTTGGAGAACCCATCATCCATTACCTTGGAGCTGAGTGAAAACTCACTGGACATTCAATGAGATGTCAGAATGCCGGCCAATGGGGCCCTCCGCCAAGTCTCCACTTTTGGTGAGGCCGTCCTCTTAATCAGGGGCCTCCTCCCTTCTTGTTTATGTGCATAACTTGTGAGTTTTGCCACCGTTTGTCAGTACTTTTCCTGTCCTCCTTCATACATTGCTTGGGGGAAGAATTCTTTATCGGACTTTAAGAATGCAGACACGGAAAGGCCTCCTGAGTTTGTTCCTGGGGGAAGGAAGATGCACAAACCCTTTTCGAGGGATTTTGCTTTCCAGGTTAGGAACTTACCTTAATTTTGTTTACATTTTATTTTATTGTGACAAAATACACTCAGTATCAAAGTTACCATCTGAAAGGTTTTAAAGTGCTCAGCCCAGTGCCAAGAGCACATTCACTGAGTCGAGCCATCATCTACTCCTAGAACTCTTTCACCTTCCAAACTGAAGCTGGGCACCCCATAGACACTCACCCTGCACCTCCCACTCCTCCAGTTCCAGCCACAATTCTACTTTCTATGTCTATGCATGTCACTGCCCAGGACCCTGGGAGGAGGGTAGGGTGGAGTGCAGGCCACTCACTCAGCAGAGAAAGAGAAGGTTGGGAAGCTGTGAGTGTGAGCTGTTAGAGTGAGCTGTTGAGTGAATTATGCTTCTCCACAGTACCACCCTCCCTTCCCTTCATCAGTGGTCTCAGATGATCCTGGGCTGGGTATCATGCCTTTTATGAGTCTGGAGACGGCCCCGGTGAGTCTGATTCCAGGCTAAACTGGGGAATACTGACTGGGACCTTTACTACCAATGAAAACAGCAACCACCACTACTCTCCACCCTCAAAAGCCTCCAAAAAAGAACTGAGTCAGGAGCTTACAAGGCATTTTTTTGATCCTTCGGCTACTGCAGAGGATGTGGTATACTCCTCACCACACTCAGAGCAGGGCACAGGGGCCCAGAGCAGTGAGTTCCTGTCTCAGGTCCTTTTGGCCAATATGTGGCCATCACCACATGTGGGTCTTGTCCAGAGTCTCATCATGGTGGACAGAATGTCTATGGACCCTCCATTCATGTTGAACTAATGTGGGGGTCTTCGGGAAGCAATTAGGCCTTGAGTGTGGAGCCCTCATGAATGGGTTAATGCCCTCATAAAAGGGGCCCAGAGGGCACTCTACTCCTCTTCCCAACATGTGAGGACACAGAATATGCCCAGAAGAGGACTCTGGACAGACTCCAGCATACTGGCATCCTGACGTCCCCTGTTTGGTGTGATAAGCTTTGGTGGCATGGAAGCCACCCCGTGGGACTTTGTTATAACAGCCCCAAGGGGTGAGGTGCCAAAGGACTTTTTCAAGTTGTCAGCAAGCGAGTACTAGGACTGCAGTTCAGATTCCCAGAAACCCAAGTGATGTCAGGTGGGCATGGTAGCTCACTGGCAACGCCTGCCTCAGAAGCAGAGGCAGAGGATCCCCAGAGCTCTCTAGCTAGCAAAAGCAGCTGCATCAGGGAGCTCAGGGCTTGACTAAGAGGTTCCCACCTTATTGAACAGGGTAGGAAGCAGCCCAGGATGGCTCCTGACATCAACCTTGGGTCTCCACATGCGCATGTATACAAGTGCAAGAGAGCATACACATGCACACACATACACATACACACACACACACACACACACACACACACACACACACACACCAAGGTGTAAGAATGGGACTGGTTCAGCCCAGCCTGAAATGACCTGTCAGCTTCCATGTTCTCTTCCCCAGCCGATGCTCTACAAGCTGCCTCTCTGGTCCATCTCTTACCATCTTGGAAAAGGGCATCTGGAGAGGCAGAATTCTCAGAGTGTCCACATTCCAAGGCCCTATGATGGACACTGTGCTTCCTAATGCCCACAGTGACTCAAGCTAGGCAGGAAGGAGGTATGATTCTCTGCTGGCAGAATAAGAGGTGAAGGCTCACAGCGGTCCTGTGGAGTCCATAGGGAATATGGGAAATGCTATGAGTAAACAGAAAAGCTTATGGGGACAGGGTTTGGGAGAGGAAGCGCTGAACAACATCTCTAATGCTCCGTGCACACGGGTTCCTGTGGTCATGTTCGTTTCGTAGCAGAGCTGGTTCCTGGGGCAGCACCTCCATGCTAGGATGTTCCAGGCAGGCCTGAGGCTCCCAGCTGAGTGCTTCCGGGTCCATGCAAATAGCTGTGGATGCTTAGTGTTTACACAGTCTCCTGTGAGATGAGAGACCTGAGCCTCCAGCACCACCCCTCCCAGCAGCAGGGAGAGTGGACAGCTGCCAGCCCCAGTTGACCTATGTGACCCAGAGCTATCACAGGGAGACAGTCCTGCAGTGGCCTAGGACCACCCATGGTGCAGCCAGCACAGGGGGGCCAGAGAGCAAAGAAGGAAACAGCAAGAATATTCCTCAAGCCTTGGGCCAGTGCTGGCCCCATGGTAGGCGCAAAACACACACCTGATGCTTTCATGCTCTAATAGACCCTAATTGACAACTCTTGAGCCCTTCCATACACCATTCCATTCCCCTGGAGGAGGCACTGTTAGGATCCACACTGGACAGCTAAGGGAACCGAGGCACAGCACAGTCAGGGTGAGTAACCTGCCTGAAGTCACCAACCCCCAGGAAGCAGCAGAAGCAGGATTTCCAGGCAGGTGTGTCTACCTCTGGAGCTCACACCTCCCTCCACTGGCCCCTGACAAAGCCCATAGGAATCTCTGTTAGGACTTTATACCCAAGCTTTGACCAAGAACCCTTGGCGAACACAGGAACTTTCAGAGAGAAGAGGGGAGGCCGAGCATCCTTGGGGTTGATGGACAGAGTGCCACCAACTCTTCACAGACCCGTTCTCTAGACAAAGGAACACAGCCGGCATGAGAACACTCATCCAGCCTCTGGCGGGTGATAGCCGCTAAAGACAGAGCCATTGTTTCAGGAAGATTGGTCGCAGCTGCAATGAAACTCCAGAAAGGAAGTCACAGCATCATTAAGGTGACCAAGGTCATCTCCTGCAGCCTCTGCTGAAGTGCTTATGTCTGGCCCTTGTGTTGATGTCTCAGACTATAGAGAAGAGTCTAGCACAGGCTTCTGGGCTCTTTGTCTCAATCAAGTTAGATTAAACCACTCAATGTCGATACACTCAGTTATTAGCACAGTCAAAGCTGGAGATCAAGCTCAGGACCACAAGCATGCAAGATCAATGCTCTTCCAGTGAGCCGCATCCCCAAGTCCTTTGGTTCCTTTTACCAATACCCATGGCGGTTCCATATGGTCTAGCCCAATCTTTGAGAACATCATAGGAACCTAAGAGAATCTGATGGAAAATCCCCACTGGAACCCTCATATCACACTGATCTCAGTCCCTCCCCACCCAGCTGACTCAGCTCTTGGCAGGATGATCTCCCCAGCAGCGGTGTTGGGGGAGCAAGACCTCCAGTCTGTCACACCACCTTTCCAACTGAGCTGCAGAGGAAAAGATAAAAAACCAGAAATCAAAGTCATGTCAGCCTGGCAGTTAATACACCTACTCCCTGCCTCGGTTTCCTCTTCAGAGCCCTCTCAAGGGGGTGTAGGTCAGAACGACATGTGTAAAGTCTCCAGTTTCAGACAGTCCCTCAGCCAGTGGCTGCTAGGTAGAGCTGGGGTGAGGTGGAAAGGGACTATGTTCAGCCTAGGCAGAGCTGCTGGGAAGATCCCTGGCTGGAAGCTGACAATTCATTCCAGCTTTTCTCCCCAACCCCAGTGCCAGAGGAGACCCAGCAGGCACCCACAGCCACTGATGACCATAGCTGTGTGGACTGTGGCCTCTCTCTATCCATTTTCTTGGTCTGTCCTTTCTACCAGCCTGCCTGAAGATTATAACTATAGGCTTCATAAACATGGCCAGATTTGTTGGTGGGAGACCCTGTGTTAAGGAGATGGCTGCCCTCTGCTCCAGTCCTATCCCTCTAAGCTAGATCCTTGTCACCCACACATCCCTCCTTTAGACCTGTTCCTTATGCCATGCATACCCTGACCCCTTCATGACGTATTTTTCTCTCCCATGACACACCCACCCTTCCACATTCATGACCTCCAATCCTCCCCTTCATGGTACCTCACTAACCATGACCCATCCACACCCGTGATATGCCCCTCCTCAGTAGCATGCCCACCTTACCCTCTGACTCTTCTTGGGCACTGGCTGGGGTCCCTGTATTGTCAACTGCTCGGGAACTGACCTAGAAAAGATATAACTATCATCACTGGCATCCGAGAGAATGAAGATGGTAATAGATTTCCCTAATTAGCCTTTCCAAGCCTCCATCATCGTCTCCCACAGTGAGGGACATAGAGTAGGAGCTTTCTAAGAGGTAGTCCCTGCCTCAGGAAGTAGGAGGAGTAAAATAGTCTGCAAACTAAGAACCAGGGCACAAAAGTGTTTGGATGACAGCTGGAAAGCCCAGAGCTTGAATGTCTACAGATGTGACCAGGGGACCTTGTAGTCCTCCAGCACTGAGGCTCTAAGCGTCTATGCTGAGGTCTGGGACAGAATCTTCCCTGCAGAGATGGCAGCAGAACCCAGAGGGAGCTGTGATTTCAAAGCCAAGTGGGGACAAACTAAATCTCCAAGACTCAGGTGCCGTCTGCAGACAGAGAATCGTGCTGTTTGGACTCTTTTGGTTTCCTCCCTGGATTTTTTTTTTCCAGATCCTCGACCCCTGCACACTTCTCTGAGAGGCTGCCCCACAGGGTCTTCCTCCTAGAAGTCACACCAGCCCTTGGGGTTAGGGTTGGGTAGAACCTGAACTCACGCTCTAGACTATGCTGTCAAACTGGAGATCTTAAAAGTAGGGCTGTACTCCTGCTTTCCAGGAGATAAAGTGCCTGGAGAAGGGCCAGCAGCATGGCCAGGGGCTGACTTTCAAGCAGTAGGCAGCTCCTGGACATCTTAAGCAGGTCTCTGCAAGCTTTGTAAATCCTCACCCCAGAGTGAAAACCTTCTCTGGCTGCTGACTCTTTTACAACAGCTTGGCACGTCCTATTTCCCCAAGAACACTAAGCATCTAAGAAACCCCACCTTGGCTTGTCAGAATTATAGAGCTGGAAGGGACATGAACGATGATGCAGTCCTTTCCATTTTAAACTGAGGAAGTGGAGGTGCAGAGATTAGTTGATGACAGGAAGATGATGCTGAAGGTGATGGTGATGGCGGTGATAATGGTGGTGATGGGGATGAGGGTGATAATGATGGCCGTAGTGGAGATAATGGTGATGGTAGTGATGATGATGATGATGGTGGTGATGAAGGGCTAGAGATGCTCAGTTCCCGACACTATGATCTGTTCTAGGTATGAGAATTCCTGGGGTCCTGTGAGCTGGCTGGAACACACGGGACACTTTCCTTATTCCCATGGGGGCTTTTACTTCACTTGTCTTTCGGTTGGGACAATGAGCCTGACAGGTGGCCTGGCTTAGTTCAGAGAAACCTGGGTACCAGGAGGCCCTGCCAGAGCATCGATCCCATAAAATGCTCTCTGCTCCTCTCACTGCCTCTGAACTCAGGAGACACATTCGCAGTTGATTGGCTTGTTAATGACAGTTGTGTGAGTTCCACTTCCTGAGACCAACTTCACTTCCAAGGAAAGGGAGACAGAGTCCATCACTGATGAGAGGCACAAGAGGAGACTCAGGGCTGGCATTGCTGGGATCCACTGGAACTTTCTGTTTGAGCAGAAGACTTGGTCTGCCCATGTGTACACAGCCACAGCAGCCTGGGTCCTGACGCTGCCACATGTTTTCTGGTCACTCGGTCCCTTGTTGTCTCTGAGCATTTCTTCATCTGTGAAAGGGGAACTCTGGGATTTACCCAATAGGACCATATCAGTGTTCCTGCCTCATTCACGGATGGTGCACAGTAGGGACACATTTAATGGCTGGTGCATAGGAAAGGAGAGCGACAAAAAGACAAGTGTCTCTGAGATGTGCGAGGTCTGGTGGGTGCTGTGGGAATGTTCTGTATGGCAAATGTGTTGCTAATAAAACACTAATTGGCCAGTGGCTAGGCAGGAAGTGTAGGCGGGACTAACAGAGAGAATAAAAAGAACAGGAAGGCAGAGGGAGGCTCTGCCAGTCGCCACCAGGACAAGCAGCTTGTAAAGATGCCGGTAAGCCACGAGCCATGTGGCAAGGTATAGATTTATAGAAATGGATTAATTTAAGATATAAGGACAGTTAGCAAGAAGCCTGCCACGGCCATACAGTTTGTAAGCAGTATAAGTCTCTGTGTTTACTTGGTTGGGTCTGAGCGGCTGTGGGACTGGCAGGTGAAAGAGATTTATCCTGACCGTGGGCCAGGCAGGAAAACTCTAGCAACAGGTGGGTCCCTCCACACACAAGGACACTGACCTCAGCCACCACACCCCTTTTGCCTGGGGCTGGTGGCAGAGCTTCTTGGGCCTCCCACTAGATCCCCCCTTCCTGGAGGAACGAAAGAGCTGATAACCCAGACAGGGCGAATGCAGCGGAAATGGGCTGGTGTGGGGTGGAGCTGGGCTGGTACACAAGGCCTGGTATTGAGCTCCAGGGTGGGACCCAACCCCCTGTGGGGGTCACATCATCCATTCTCTGCCACCAGGCCAGATTGCACAGAGCCATCCATCATTGCCCACAGGCCTGGCCTTGCCCTTCTCCAAACCCATTAGTGCATCCACACGGTAAAGAACTCTGGGATGCAGGAGGGAGGGAGCTGACAGTACTCTCTCTCCCGGGGTAGCCATCTACCCGCTTCCCAGAGGTCAGGAGATTCTCTCCGGTGGGTATCATGTGGCCCTCACATAAGCCTGTGGCTAACAAAGATACAATTTGTGTACATAATCAGAGCAGGTGTGATTTCTGCTGTGGTTCACGTCTTCCTGTCTCCACATGTCATTTAACAGCCCTGTTGCCTTTCCATGTCTGAACATTAAAACACTGTAGGCAAGTCCTGCTCGTTCCTCTTTGGAGAAATGCTTTGCTGGGGGGTAGCTTTCCAGACACGCAACAACCCCACAAACGTGTGTGTGCGCGAAGCACGCATGCTCACAGGCTTCTGAGCCTGATCTCAGAGCACTCCCGTCAACCTTATGACGGTGACAGGTTCCTACATCCTTTGCAGTGTGTAATGGTGGCATGAACGCCACCTTGCTGTCTCATGGCAGAAGGTGATGCACCGGTGTTTAGCTTGCCTTGTCCCGTACGCTGGTGCACCGAGCACTTTTTCCGTTTCCAGGCTGTGAGGGGCTCTCCCAGGCACCGCTCCGCTCTTATCACTTCTTGTCTCCAGGGTGTTTAGGAACAGGAAGCCCTCCCCTCAACCCCCCACTCTTGGGTTTTCTTTGCAGTAATCCTTTGTTATACAGGCACTGCAAATATTTTCTTCCCCGATGACACATACTTTAACTTTGATCAGAGGTCACTCAGAGAGTCTCCAGCAGGACTCATGGCCAGGGCAATCTGCTCCAGGCTGTTAACTCCCCTGGTAAAACTCAACCTGTAAAATCCT
>CABHPQ010149883.1:0-10372 GCA_902168405.1 Peromyscus aztecus
TGATTGATTGATAAATAAAATGCTGATTGGCCAGTAGCCAGGCAGGAAGTATAGTATAGATGGGATAAGCAGAGAGGAGAATTCTGAGAAATGGAAGGCTGAGTCAAGAGTCGCCAGCCAGACACAGAGAAACAAGATGTGAAGACACAACTGAGAAAAGGTACCAAGCTATGTGGCTAAACATAAATAACTATCAGTTAATTTAAGTATAAGAGCTAGTCAATAGTTAGCTTGAGCTAATGGCCAAGCAGCTTTAATTAGTATAAGCCTCAGTGTGTTTATTTGGGTCCAAGTGGCTGCAGGACTGGTGGGTGAGAGATTTGTCCTGATCATGGGCCAGGTGGGACCCAGGAAAACTTTAGCTACAGTGTCCTTAATGGTATAGACATCAAATGGCATACCTGGAGGTCAGAGGCCATGCTGAAAGCTGAACACTCACATTTCCACCACAAACAAGAAACAGAGATAATATAGGAAATGATGGGAGTCTTTTAAAACCTCAATACCTCCCCCACTGACATATTTTCTCCAGTAAGGATGCAATTCCAAACCATCCCAGAGAGTCACCATCCTAGTATTCAAGTTCTTGAGACAAGGATATATCTAATGCAAAGGACCACAAGTTGTTTACCTACTAATAGTGAATTCTGTCATAGTTTCTGAAAGGTGGCAAAACAGATGAACTAATTAAACATGAGGCTACATGAAACAGTGAATGTATCTATGTTTTCTGGTTAGGTTGCTAAGCTAGATATCCAAGATAGATGTAAAAAGCAACTCAGGAACATTGACTGTTGAGCCAAATCAGTGAATGTGGTTATTGTGTTCATTTACTACATCATGTGATTCCTTACCAAATGCTGAACTCTGTTTATGTATTCAAAGATTGTTTTACTGGGGCTAATACTTCAGAAACATCTCTTTCTCAGTCAGAGGAGAATATTAATGCCCAAGTTAGAATTAGGATCTCTGAGTCACTTTAAATGTCTGTAGTAGCAATATTAATTCATGAAAATATCCAGCCCTTCTTTTTATAATATTCATCTTATAAATAACATTTTCCTCATTCTTCATATATGCTTTTCTTTGTCTGGATTTCCCCTGCTTCAAATGGTTAAAATGTTAATGGAATTCTTATAGATATGCCACATCATTTCAAGTTATAATTAAGCATTTGAATCTTACTCTATTATTTCTCTCATTTCCTGGCCACCTAAAAATATGATTTCTTATAATATAATATTAAGCAGCTTATCTGCAAATATGCTGCCCATGTCAAGACCAATAACACAGCTTGTCAGATCTATGGAACCCCTTTCATTTAATATGAAATCAGAGAGAGAGTTGTAGGGATAGGTATGCCAGTGTGTTTAATCATTTCAGAACTGAAATTCAGCATGTCTTTCTACCACATCCAAAGAATAAGTCAGAATCTTAGAGACTATGAGGTTGATAAGAGATAAACAACAGAATTAACAAACTTCTAATGTAGCAGGCTAATAATGATTTGTAGTAACTTAAAAATAGAATAAAAAGGAAAGGAAAGGAAAAGCTTTAAAAATTGCTTAATATTCAAACTGCTTATCCTTGAGCTAATTTTGAAAGAGCTATAAAAATAATAATTCAGATCAATCACTTTAATAACAGATATTATTGCTTTAAGAATAATGACTAATGAGGCAACAGTTGACAAATATGTTGATCAATAATCTCATAATTAATGAAGATGGAAAAAATCTTAAGACTAGTTTAATTCTTATGTGCAAAATATGTATATATAAGTTTATTGTGATTTTTAAATTTAATTAAATACTCGATCATTGCATTGTTTTAAATGTCTTCATTTTCCGATTCCTAATGATACTCTGCTATTCTCATACATCAGTGCCTAGCCCGATTGTCATCAGTGAGGCTTTCCCCAGAAGTTGATGGGCACAGACACAGAAATCTACAGCCAAACCTTAGGCAGAGAGAGCACCCAAATTAGAGATCTCCACTGGGTCCTCCCCCTTGGAGCTCCAGCACCCCTGAGGAAGAAAGGGAGGAAGAGTTGTAGGAGCCAGAGTTTTCTTAGGATGCCAGGTGAACACAGCCCACAGAATCAACTAAGCAGAGCTCATAAGGACTCACAGAGACTTAAGCAGAAATCACAGGGCCTGCAAAAGTCTGTGCTAGGCTGTCTGTCTGTATGTTATGTTTGTTAGCTTGGTGTTTTTGTGTGACTCCTAATAATGGTAGTGGGGGTGTCTCTGATTCTTTCACCTGCTCTTAGAAACCCTTTTCCTCCCACTGGGTTGCCTTGCCCAGCCCTGATATGAAGGTTTGCACCTACTCTTATTGTATCCTGTTACGCTGTGTTTTGTTGATAACCCTGGTCAGCCTGCTCTTTATTTGAAGGGAAATGGAGGAAGAATGGATCTGGAGGAGAGGGCAAGTTGGAATGGGACTGGGAGGAGTGGAAGGAGAGGAAACTGCAGTCAGAATGTATTATATGAGAGAAGAACAAATTCAAAAAATAAAATAACTATCTTCATTTCAAAATTCATAAAATACAATTTAAAAATTCTCTGATATTTAGTCTTAACATATTTAAGTAACTTAATTCTAAAGGAAAATTGGAATTTGAATGCATATAGCAGAGACAGGTAATTATTTTCTAGTTTAGCATGGAAAGGAAGATGATTTTCTGTTTTAGTACTTTTTCCTTTTTCCCTTCAGAGTACTTGACTACAGATTTCTCAAAGGTGACTCCAGACTCTGTTGAAATGTATCCTAGTATCTTTCCTTCATACTGTTAGGCTTTCAGAGACACTCTGTTAACTTTGTAGGCTATATAATGAGCACGTGTAATTCTCACATTCCCTAGGTCACAAAACACTTTGAGAGGAGGCATTACTGCCCACATGTCTTTTGTCGTTAAATTTATTTTTTTCCTTCCTTCTAATACTCCCACTTCTCCAGCCTTCTGAACATTCTGATCCACCCCATTTCTTTCTCTCTATAGAGAAAAATACAGGTTTCTACTTTAAAATAGATTTGGAATCATTCACAGGCTCATTTGTTACATTTTCAACTCTAGTGTTCATATACAACACAAGATTCTTGAGTTACATAACAAGCATGGGTCTTTAAACAAAGTAATCAAATGAAAAATACACAGTCAATGTTTTTTTTTTTTTATGTGAAACAAGCCTACTAGGCTATTTTGAATGCTTGGTCCCCAGAGAAGTGTGTGGTTTGAGGAGAAAATGGGACCCTTGGGTTTGTGGCCTCTCTATCAGAGTGGGTGGGTGGGCCTTGACTGTAAGATCAGTTTCTAATTACAGCCAATCTTGCTGCTTCCTAGTCTGTCAATATAAAGCAAGTCACATTACAGGCACTTGCCACCAAAGGCAGTTGTTTCTACCATGACTCCTTCCTAGGCATGCTGGCATAGATCTTCTCAAACCCTGAGTTAGAATAATTTCTTCATTCCTTACACAGCTTTTGTCACCTTTTTTTGTCCAGTGACTAGAAAAGTAATTAATAGAGTTTGAAATATATTAAGTACGTAAAAAATTATTGTTAAAATATGAAAAATGAATCATTTAAAATATCATATATCCTTCACAATAGTATAGTATCGAAGAGATGAAATTTTTCACACATTTTTCAGCACACTGGATGGCTGTATAATTTTTGACATACGTTTGTCAGAAAATAATTGGGATAGTAGATACTTTCATCTTTAGAACTGAAGAAATTGTGAGAACTCCTTTTTCTCCTTTGTGTTCTGTCAGAAATTGGTCTGTGTTAAAAGAGGGCAAGAGAGTGAGCATAATTCCAAGGTGTGTCATCTTCCTGAGGCCTTCCAGCTAGATGATGTGCTGCATATTGAAATAGAGAGAGGGTTCTTCCCCAGGGAACATGACATTTAATCCCCTGCTGGCATTATGAGCAAACCCTGTCATTGCAGCAGTCACAGGAACACAAGTCTATTTCTTCTCAGAAGAGTCTCGCTAATATATATGAAATGCATTGGCACTCTCTCTTTGAGATATGCTCTCTCTCTAAAATACTCAGAAGGTGGCCCAGTGGGTGATCTTTTCGGAATCACACTGACTGTTAAGAAAACAATCAGAAAACCCCCTTGGGGGCTCTGCACCTTAGGAATCCTTTCATGTGAACATACAGCATCTCAGCTGTGCCACTTTCTGGTCCTAATGAGAAATTGGTGAATTTATCAAGAAATTATTTTAATTTTTCTGTGAGGTTCATTAATATTCTAGAAGTTATTTAGCTATAAACAACATATATAAAAATGTGCTTTCCTCAAAGTGATTTCAAATCTACATTTATTTGAAAATTGGCATTGAATGCATGTAGTAAATATAACTTGATAATGTATATGTATAATTATTTACACATGATATTTTATGAAGTATAATGACCATAATTTACAGTTAGGGACCCAACAAAAATTGCATTAAAAGTGCTGTTTATTTCAGTTGTCACTTGATGTGCATACATGTGTGTGTGTGCATATGTAAATATATATAGTTTCATATAAACATATTTTTATATAAGGTAAGCCAAGTCTGATTTCATTGCTAAGCATTTAATAAATTACTATGCATGGTAAAAGAATTTCCATAACTTGCCAAGTGAGTGTGATTGATAATACAGAGTCTAATTTTTTACTGAAGCTTTAAAATATCTAAGTGGACTTGAAACATCAGTTACACATCTTGAGACTATTATTTGCTTTCTTAATGATATGTGGAGAAGAAGAAAAAAGATTGGTGGAATGGGAACTGATTTTAAAAAAAAGCATCTGTGTAAAGGATGCACATTCTTAGAGGAACAAGAAATGATAGGTTTGCCCACTAAAGACACAGGTAAGCTGAAATGTCTCCTGCAGGCTCTGTATTAAATAGTAACCATTGTGTGGTGGATAGTGCCCTGGCACTAGGTCTCCTTATTGAAGGACCTGTGCCTGTTTTGAGTGAGCTCTGCCAGACAGTCTCTTTCCACTGTCAGAGACCTTGAGGAATGTTTCTATTGCAGAGAGCCATCTTGTTTGAGGTCACATTAACACTGAAAGATCAGTGAGGGAAAATAATAGCTGTACATCTTGGCCCCATTTGGGACTACTTTTAAGAGACAATACTAAGCTCTGATGCTTTCAGTGTTTTAGTTATAACTTTTTTATATGTGTATTAATACTCTGACCCTCCTACTGTCCCCCACCTGCAAAATTGCCCTCCTTTTCTTGTGCTAACCAAACCTATACCTTAGTATAAACAAGTTGCATGCTATACTCTGAGAGCTACTTCATCTGGGAATCCAGCTTTCAAACCCATAGGATTGGGGGAGACTAGCTGTCTTTGAGGAAATCGTTGAGTACATTTTCATTATTTATCCTCATGATTGTGACACTTATTTAAAAATGAGGAATATTGTTGCTAAAAGAGAATAGAATGGATTGTTGAGATGGAAAAAGGTTCATTCTTTTAAAGTCTATTAAACTCTGGGAAAGAATGTAACTTGACCATTAGAGCATTCTTTTCCCTGATAATTGTTCTCAAAATAGATTTCCCTATTTTGAAAATTTGTGAGTCAAACCAAACTGCCTTTATTTAAAAATCACAGAGTATCCACGGAGATGCCCCCACAGTAGACTGCTGGCAATGGTCGAGGGGTAGCCCGATTAGACCTACCCTGGTGATAGGATGGCTAAACACCCTGATTGTCGTGTTAGAGGCCCCATCCAGTGACTGAGGGAGCTGGATGCAGATATCCACAGTCGGGCCCTGGGTGGAGCTCCGGGAGGCCAGTTGGCGAGAAGGAGGAGGGTTTGTATGAGCGGGAGTTGTTGGGACAGGAGATGGATGGAATACAGGGACAAGTGGCCAGACAAATGGAAACACATGAACTGTGAACCAATGGCTGAGGGGCCCCCAACTGGATCAGGCCCTCGGAATGGGTGAGACAGTTGATTGGCTTGATCTGTCTGGGAGGCATACAGGCGGTTGGGCCGGGTCCTGCGCTCAGTGCATGAGTTGGCTGTTTGAAACCTGGGGCTTGGTAGAGACCCTTGGCTCAGCCTGGGAGGAGGGGGCTAGCTCTGCCTGGACTGAGTCCACCAGGTCGATCTCAATCCTCGGGGGAGTCTTTGCCTTGGAGGAGATGGAAATGGGGGTGGGCGAGGGGGGGGGATGGGGCAGGAGGAGGGAGAACGGGGGAACCTATGACTGATATGTAAAGTTGAATTATGTTGTAAAATAAAATAAAATAAATTATAAAAAAAAAATCACAGAGTAGTTCAGACTGTTCTGTGGCTGCCAGATCTTGGGAAAGTAATCACTTACTTCTTGTCTCTTTGTGACATACTACAGCAAAAACATGGTGTTTTAGAAAATAATTCCTATGTCTAAATATACCTTTTCCCTATTCTCCTTTTTTGGGGTGGTTAGAGATGTTGAAAGAAAACAAAACAACCCCAAATACCAAAATAATCATCCTCAAAATAAGAAAAATGTGCTAAAAGACAGACATTTCTACCCATTAGCTTCTCTACTGAGTTTCTGTTAATCAGGTTTAATAGCATTTTATTTTTATTTATGTTTATGCATGTATTTGGTTTTGATTGTATGTGCATCAGTGTGTGCAAGTGTCCCAAGATGCTAGAAGAGTGTGTCTGATCCCCTGAAGCTGGAATTACATGTGGTTGTATGTTGTCCCATATTGGTGCTGGAAACCTAATTTAGGACATCTGCAAGAGAAAAAAAAAAAAAAAAAAAACAGACTTAGCCACAGAGTCATTTCTCAAGCACCATCTTCTAATATTATTTATTGTCACATGACTTATGCAAGTAACCAGTACTCCTACAGACCAGGGATGGAGAACCATATTTCCAATCATTTCAAATATTGTTTATTACTACCCCATGCATTAGTCAATGCAAATCAAACATTTTCATCCATAGCTACATCTCTCCAAATCCTTTTATTTATTTTTTATTAGTAAACCTATAAGCCCAGGTATTACTTCCCATATGCAAATAGACAGGTGGCTACCCACTATGGCATGGCACCCTGTCAGCATCCATAGGCCTAAAGAAGAATGACTTTCCTTCTCTTAGCAGCCATCAGATGTCAATAGCTTCTCTGATAGAGGTAGAGCCTCAGGGCTGATGCTTCAGCCATGCTTTAATTTCAACTGGCTTGATCTTGTGCAGATAACCACAGATGCTGCAAACTCATCTAACACAGCCATGCCATGTCCAAATGCCAGCATTTCATTGCTCTCCTCTTTATCTACTAGCTTTGGTTCTTTTCACTCACTCTTTCTCAAGTTGAAGTTTTGATCTACTGCTAGAGAGATTGCTTATTTGAGACACTTTCTGAATCTGTACTTGTATTTACCTTCCTATTTACTTTTTAAAATAATAATAATATCAAATTGTATCACTGGAATACTAGAACTGGCTTCTGTATATTTGCAACAGACAATTATTCTACAATTATCAATGGCATGTCTCATCTATCAAACATGAGCATTGCAGAAAATAAATTCCATAAAACTTAATTTATTGCTTAATACACTATCTAAAACTATTTTACATTGTTTTTCATGATATTGTGTATATTAAAAATGCATACAATTAACTTGTATTGATACAAAGGTAAAAGCACAAAATTAATTTTACCCTAATTATTTTATGGTATCTTAATAATAGCTATATTATTGATATTGTATTGAATATTTTCAATGGAATTTGGGGTAGCAATCTATTCTTAAGTGCAACTTACTCTTTTTTAAAAAAAAATACAGTTTTTTTTATTTTATATAATAGCTGAAGTTTCCCCTCCCTTCTCTCTTCCCAGTCCCTCTCCCCAACACTCACTCTGTTCCCAGCCCCCACGCCACTCCTTCCCCTTTTCTGTTTAGGAAAGGGCAGGTCTCCTGTGAGTACCAATAAAACATGGCATGTCAAGTTGCAGTAGGACTAAGCAGGGTGATCCAGTATGAGGAGTAGGGTGCCAAAAGCCAGTAAAAGAGTTAGAGTCTGTTCTCACTGTTAGGAGTCCCACAAGAGGACCAAGGTACACACACAACTGTAACATTTGTGCAGAAGGCCTAGGTCAGTCCCCTGCAGGTTCCCTGCTTGTCAGTTCAGCTTATGTGAGCCTCTTTGATCCCAGGCTAGTTGATTCTGTGAGTTTTCTTGTGGTGTCCTTGACCTCTCTGGCTCTTACAGTCCTTTCTGCCCCTCTTCTGTGGGATTCCTCAAATAAGCCTAATGTTTGATTGTAGGTCTGCATCTCTTTCTGCTAGTCACTGGATGAAGCCTGTCTGATGACATTGGATCAGGCACCAGTCTGGTCACAGAATATGACCAGTTTAGGCTACATATCTGTTACTGAGAGGAATCTTAGCTGGAGTCATTCTTGCTAATTCCTAGGAGATTCTGTTGCTTCGGCTTTTTACCTGACCCCAAAATGCCCCCCTTTCCAGTTTCTTTCAGTACTCTCCACCCTCTATCCCCTCCCTAACCTGATCCCTCATCTTCCTATCCCCACCTGCTCTCAGTCCAATCACATGAAACCACTTCTATTTCCACTTCCCAGGGAGATCCAGGCATCCCCTTATGAGCACTCTTTGATACACAGCCTCGCTGGGTCTTTGGATTGTAGCATCGTTATCCTTTCTTTTACAGCCAATATTCACTTATAAGTGAATACATACCATCTTTATCTTTGTAGGTCTGGGTTACCTCACTCAGGATTAATTTTTCTAGTTCCATCCATTTGCCTTCAAATTTCCTGATGTCCCTGATTTTTTTAATAAATATTTTATTTTATAATTAATTTAATTTTATATATCAGCCACGGATTCCCCTATCTTCCCTCCTCCCACCTGCAAGCCTTCCCCCACAATACACCCCCCCATTCCCACATTCTCCAAGGCAAGGTCTCCCCTGGGGAGTCAGTCCAGCCTGGTACATTCAGTTGAGACAGGTTCAGTCCCCTCCTCCCTGTACCAAGGCTGGGCAAAGTGTCTCAGCACAGGCCCTAGGTTCCAAAAAGCCAGCTCATGCACCAAGGACAGGTCCCGGTCCCACTGCCTGGGGGACTCCCAAACAATTAAAGCTCATCAACTGTCTCACTTATTCAGAGGGCCTGGTCCAGTTCCATGGGGGCTCCTCAGTCATTGGTTCACAGTTCATGTGGTTCTGCTAGTTTGGCTATTTGTCCCTTTGCTTTTTCCAATCTTGATATTTCTTGTTCATATAAACCCTCCTCTCTCTCTCCAATGGGACTCCTGGAGCTCCACCTGGGGTTTGGCCATGGATCTCTGCATCTGCTTCCATCAGTCACTGGATGAGAGTTCTATCATGACAGTTAGGGTGTTCGGCCATCTGATCATCAGAGTAGGTCAGCTCAGGCACTCTCTCGACCATTGCCAGTAGTCCATAGTGGATTTATCTTTGTGAATTTCTGGGGACCTTTCCAGCACTCTGCCTCTTCCCATTCCCATGGGGTCTTCATTTATCATGGTATCTCTTTATTATATAAAGAACTCAAGAAATTAGACATCAAAATACCCAACAGTCCAATTAAAAATTGGGTTATAGAGCTAAACAGAGAATTCTCAACAGAAGAAGCTCAAATGGCTGAAAGACATTTAAGGAATTGCTCAACATCCTTAATCATCGGGGAAATGTAAATTAAAACAACTCTGAGACACCATCTTATACCTGTCAGAATGGCTAAGGTCAAAAACACTGAAGACAGCTTATGTTGGAGGAGATGTGGAGCCAGGGAAACACTCTTCCACTGCTGGTGGGAATGCAAAATTGTACAGCCAGTTTGGAAATCAATATGGTGCTTTCTTAGAAAATTGGGAATCAACCTCCCTCAATACACAGCTATACTACTCTTGGGCATATACCCAAGGAATGCTCAATCATACCACAAGGACACTTGCTCAACTATGTTCATAGCAGCTTTATTTGGAATAGCCAGAACCTGGAAACAACCTAGACATCCTTCAGCTAAGGATTTGATGAAGAAAATTGGGTACTTGTACACACGGAGTAATACTCAACTCTTAAAAACAAGGACATCTCTTTCCTTGTTCTCCCACTCTGTTCCTGATCCACCTGGGACCTCCTGCTCCCCTAAGCTCTCTTTCCCCCACCCTTGCCCTCCACTACCCTCCCTGTGGCTGGAGTTTTCCTGCCTAGCCCACAGTCAGGATAAATCTCTTTCACCTGCCAGTCCCACAGCCGCTCAGACCCAACCAAGTAAACACAGAGACTTACATTGCTTACAAACTGTATGGCCGTGGCAGGCTTCTTGTTAACTGTCCTTATATCTTATATCA
>CABHPQ010149886.1:1156-20036 GCA_902168405.1 Peromyscus aztecus
ATTTTCTTGGTAGAATCACAAACAACTCATTTCAATATAAAGTGAGTATCATTATGAGAAAGAACATAAACTAAAATTTTATCTTCAGTCACAACCAAAAACAGTACTTGTATCTTAATTAGTGACTCATATTTCAGGACATATTTGTAACTTCAAATTTATTTAAAAAACATCAGCTATTTCTTGAACTTCACTTTGCTACTGGCCTCATTCAAAGAAAATGGTACAGACATATGGAGCTCTGAAATTTCTTGATACTCCATCATTCCATACCAGCACTTTACCTCCCCAGTGTAAACTGTTTTGAAGGCATTTTTAAAAATTATCCTTACCTTAACCCTCTGCTCAAAGTCAAGTTCAAGTTAATTGTCTTCTCTCCAAAATGTATAATGGTTCCAGATTCCAAAAGGAAAGGCAGATGCTGACTGCCCCTGGATCTAACACTGTCTCTTCCTGCTGCTTTGACACTGAGCCTATGTGCTTATCTTTCCAACATGAAGTCAAGCAGTTAAGTTTCAGATTGGGTCACAGTGTATTTAAGGCCAAGGAACACACCCATTTGAACATACTGCCTCCCACCTACCAGGCTGTTAGCCTGAGTGAGCCATGGTGCTACCTGCTCTGTGGGTCACACAACCTCTCTTTCAGGACATCAAGACAGATAGAAGACAAAAAAAAAATTTGTAGCAATGATATTTAATTGTTTGCTGGAGGTCCTAAGGAGATAAACAGTTCTTAATGCAGTGCCTCAAGAAGGAGATTTCCACAGGGGTCAGGATTGAGTCATAGATGAGCTGAAGCTATAGGAACAAATAGAAAAGAAGAGAAACTACTGTGAGTCAGCATTCTAGCTCAGAGAATTTGGAACACTAGCCTAAACACTGCCTGGATTGCGCAGTGGCATCTCAGGTGCTCAGGGCACCTACGTACTGGATAATCGACGCAGCTCCTGCTGACAGCGGAAAGGAGGAAAACAGCATGATTGAGGAACTGCATCCCTCACGAACAAGATGGTCCCAAGTTATGTGAGAACTGAGATGCTGGCATACCTAAGATGGGGACAAGGTTCCATCTGGGAAGGGTACACAGTGAAAGAGATGGTTGTAAAGCAGTGAAGTGAATGAGTGACCCAGGGTGAGCAGAGTGCCAGGGAAAGGCAGCATCCTCACAGAGGAGAGTGACCTAAGGGGAAATCTTGTGTACTGTTGATCAAAGTGCAAATTAGTGTGGCCGTCATAGAAAGCCACGTGGCTAGATGATCCAGTAATCCCTTCATATATATATATATATATATATATATATGAATATATATTCAAATGAAATAAAGTCAAATATAAAAAATAAAATAAAGTACAAATAAAAAGAAGTATGTCAAAGAGACACCTTCCCTCTTACATTGATTACTGCGCTGTTCACAGTAGCTAAGATATGGAGTCAACCTAAGTAGCCTTCAATATATGAATGGATAAAGATGGGGCTGAAGAGATGGCTCGGCTGTAAAGGGTGTTTGCTACTCTTTTAGAGGACCAGAGTTCAATTCCCAGAACCCACCACAGGCAGCTCATAACCACCTGTAATTCTAATTCTAGGGGATCTGACTCTCTCTTCTGGCCTCTGTGGGCATTTGTATTTATGTGCGCACACTGGCACACATATACAAATAAATAAATGAAATAACAAATGAAAAATGTGTACACACACATCCACAACAAAATATCACCCAACTAGAAAAAAATAATCCAGTCATTTACAACAACACAGATGAATACACAAGATTTCATGATTCAAGAAACAAGATAGATGCCGAAAGAAAAATACCGCATGACTTTCCTTCTTGTGGAGTACCATGGAGTTGACCTAACAGCAGTAGAGAGTGGAATAGAGGCTGTGAAAGGCTTTAGGAGGGAGGAAAGAGGGATGAAGTTCGATAGAAAACTTGTACGGGTACAAAGTTACTTCCAGGTAAGAAGAAAAAATTCTGATAGTCTACTGCACAGAGGGAGAATAAATTCAACAAACATGTATTAAACTTCAAAAACAGTTTTAAATGTTGTGCTACAAAGAATGATAAATATGTGATGTGATCGATACGCAAAAAAATGCACTGATTTGACTTTTATGCAGTTTCCCTGGATCAAAAAATGTTCTTCGCAAATACGTACAATTTTCAATGAAGAACAAATAAAAATAATGTAGGATTAAAAACTTTTGAAGAAGACTGAGAAGAAGGGCTGGGGAGACAAGTCAGCAGATAAGGGAGCCTGTTGCTGAGCCTGAGTGTGATTCCTGGAATCCATTGGGCAGACAGAAAGAACTGACTCCTGCCCATTTCCCTCCAATAGCTACACATGCATTGTGGCACACACATACACACACACACACACACCTACACAAACAAACACAATAAAATGGCTTATAAGTAGCAGGAAGAATTACACAATAAGTATTAAAAGCCACCTAATCTGATCTTAGGATCAAATATGTTTCCAAATATTATTGAGTAATTCTGTTTAGGTTACTCAACCTTGAAAATTCTTGGGAAAATAAAGACATTACTCTTTTTTGCATCGTGTAAATAGTGATAAAGTAGCTTTTAAATATACTTATCTTATGGTAAGATGCTTAACCTTGGAAAAGTTTAGTGGGGGTTCAAATAGCTCCACCCAACACCTCAAATGTTCAATGCTCTGAATATAATTTCCATATCTTCCCAGCCCTACTTCCCCCTCACAATGCTTACATGAATTTGTTTACATATGAATTCAATCTGTAGTGGACACTAAGTGCGTTTTCCTGGACAAACATATACAGGTAAATGAACTTGCCCCAGCTTTTCAGCCCAGGCTTATAATCTCAGCTACGTGGGGCGGGGCTAAAGCAGGAGAGTTGTGAATTTAAAGGCAGTCTGTGCAATTGAGCAAGACCCTTTCTCAGAACAGAAAAAAAAAGCAAAGAAACAAACAGGGCAGGTAGGCTAAAGGAGACAGATAACTCAGCGGTAGAGCACACGCCTCGCATCTGCGCAGCTGTAAATTCAATCTCAGTACCAACAAACAAACCACAACAGCAACAGAAACAAAAGAACCCTTCTGTTACTCCGATAAACACCATGGCCAAAAGCAACTCGAGGAAGAACCCTATTATTTGGCTTATACACCTCAATCACAGCTGATTACTGAAGGAGGTCAGGGCAGGAATCATGGAGAAACTGCTCACCCCTGTGCTTTCGGTCTTGCTTTTTTATACAACTCTGGACCACCTGCTGAGATGTGGTACCTCCTACAGTGGGCTGGGCCCTCCCACATCAATCACTAATCAAAAAGAAAAAGAAGAAATAAGTGCCTTACAGACGTGCCTACAGGTAATCTAACGGAGGCGATTCCTTAGCTGAGATTTCCTCTTCCCAGGTTTGTCTCGGTTTGTGTCAAGTTGACAAAAAACTAGCCAGCGCAAAAAAAACGAAAAGAAAAAGTGTATCATCTTGCGGGGTGGTACATCTCCACTTACTTGGCAAGCTGAAGCAAGAGGATTGAAAGATAAACACTGAGTTATCTACAGAGTGAATTAGAGGCCAGCTTGGTCAACTTAGTGAGATCCTATCTCAAAATACAAACGAATAAACAAGGGGCTGGAAATACAGCACTGTCGGGGAGAACTCGCTTAGCTGTATTTAGGACCCTAGATTCAAGGCACAATATGGGAACGAACTAAATAACATACACTGACACAGATAAAAAATAGTTGCATGCAGAAAATATGCTATCTAGTAGAGACAAGTACATACGCTACTCCAAACCATCATGAGGTACAGAGAAAGAAATGGGAACAAGGAAGGAGCAAGATTCTGACTGTAACTAACCTACGGCCCGCAGCACCTGGCTTCTCACACACATTTCACTTTCTCAGTATGAAACACAAGCTTTGTTCCCAACTGCCAACACTTGGGAAACACCTTGATGTCTTTCAGGGCGGAAATGGATAAGAAAACCAGTGCATGCTGACAACAGGAGATTAATCAGTGATAAGAAGAAATAAGCCTTCAGGTGGCAGAGGATAGCTTTGTTTGCCAGTCCTTGGTGTTTGAGCCTTTGCACATTAAAGTACAAAGTTACTGTTACTCAGGACATAATGCATGGCAATGAAGAGATGTACTGAACCTGAAAAAATGAGTATATCTGTAACATCATCTCCTACTACAAGGTCCTTCCCTCTGTCTCTACCACTTCCTCCAATGAAGTCTTCCCTTTTTCCTCCCTCTTCCCTTCTACAACTGGGACTTGGTCTATGATTACAGGTAGAGGAGAGGTGGGCAAGGGAACTAGGACTCAGGAGTCTTGGGTAGGGAGATGGCCTATGAATGTCCTCGGATTGTCCTGTCTCCGCCTCCTACCTCTCTGCTGGATGCCGAGATTACTAATGCCTTATACAGCACGCTTCTTTATATGGGTTCTGGGAATTCGAACTCAGGATCTCATACGTGCTTGGCAAGTGCTTTACCCACGCAGACTTCTCCCCAGCCAAGATTCTGTCCCACTAAAACACAACAAAGAAGGCTTACGGACGGTCCCAGATATTTCCGTTTTAAAGATGCAGTCATGAAATTCAAAAGAATCACTTTATTTGTCCAGCTGTATACGTCTGTAGGCTGGATCCCTGCAAGTTTGGCATATACCATTCAATCTAAAAAGCCTAACCTGTGATGGCAGTCTCTCCCATTCAAGGTTCTATTATCTGCAGTTTTAGACATCAGCAGTCAGCCATGTTCTGAAAAGACCATACAGAGAGTTCCAGAAGTCAACAATTTGTAATTTTAAGTGATTTTTATTGTGTTATATTGCTGTAACTATTTTATGAGTTATTACCCTCTTAGTGTGCCTACTTTATAAATTAAACTTTTAAAAAGATAGAAAAAAAGGAAGACATGGACATAAATGCATGAATTTAAGTGAAAGCTACCAGTGTGAAAGACTATAGACTGTATGAGTCTACCAATATGATTATTTGGAAAAAACAAGGTGTCATAAAGAGGTCAGAGGTTGCCATGATCTCAGTAGGAAGGGATGAATAAATAGATGCAACACCTATGCTCAATAAATATTATTATAATATACTGTAATTATGGATAGGTGACATTCCACATCTGTCAAAGGTCAAAGAACTTAAAAACAAAAAGAGCACTACTGTAACTTATGGATGCAATTAGCAATACACAATTATCAGTTGGTCTATCATAACAAATACACCACATCGCTGCAAGATGTTAATTATTAGGAAACTGTGCAAAATATAATTTCTACACAACTTTCTGTAAATTTAAAACTGATCCAAAAATAGTCTACTAACCAAAAAAAAAAAAAAAAGTGAAAAGCACAAAATAGTAGGGCAGACATTTGTTCCAGCTACAGAACTCACATTCTACATTACTTGTTTAAGGTTTCTTTCTTTTAAATAAGAGAAATACATTTATTTTAAGTGCCTCTTGACAGAATCTCTCCCCAGCCTAGTCCCTTCCACTCTCCCTGAAGTCACCCACCACTGTCCAGGTTTCTGTTCTGATGGATTTATTTGTTCTTTTACCAGGACACTGTCTTGGTTGCTGTGGTGGTGTTTTCTTTCTTTCTTCCTTCCTTCCTTCCTTCCTTCCTTCCTTCCTTCCTTCCTTCCTTCCTTCCTTCCTTCCTTCCTTTCTTTCTTTCTTTCTTTCTTTCTTTCCTTCATTCCCCTTCCCCTCTCCCATACTGTGAATTGGCCTTTGTACTTGCTAAGCAAGCACACCGACACTGAACTCTCTCCCCATCCCCTACACTATTGTCTTGAGGTCAGTAATTTATATCTCTGTCTCGGTTCCCTTTTGCTACTGATTTCGCTATTGGGAGTCATTTGCTTTTGTGTTTAAACCTTAGAAGCAGCGTGTCCATTGTGCACAGTAGTTTCCTTAGATTGGAATTGCAGGGACTCTAAAGACCAAGTTGGGAAGAACAGACACTTAAACAATACTCATTTCTATCTATAAACATGGAATATCTTTCCCCTTATTTATATTCTTGATTTCTTGTCAGAAGTTTTCTTCTCATGCATACCACGGATATTTGACTAAACTTACGGATTTGTTTTTCTCTCTATCTAGCTCTCTCTTCTTCCCCTCTCACTCCCCTCCCTTCCTTCCTCCCTTGTGTTGACACTAAAGCCACTATGCTTAATCTTTTAATTGGTGTATTTACTGTATGATCTAATAAATTTAATATGGTAGGGTATCCTTACCTTGCCAAGCCTTAGAAGAAGGTGTGTAGTTTTTACCATTAAGTATGACTCACTATGACATGAGCTATAGATTTTGTTTGGATATCTTAAATCTAGTTGAGGACATTCCCTTTCTACATTTCCTTTGCCTTCTATTTAACTCTACAAAGGTAGTTTAGAGTCAGATCATAGAAGACAGAACATGTTGAACACCATGGTAAGAACTGTAAGGTGGTGTACCAACACATTTTTGTCGGGACCACCAGCTCACAAATAATGACATGGATACTTATTATTAATTATGAAAGTTCAGCCTTAGTTTAAGCTTGTCCCACTAGCTCCTATAACTTAAATTAACCTGCTTCTATTAATCTATGTTTTGCCATATGGCTTTTTACCTTTCCTTCATTCTGTATGTCTGACTCCCTCTGTGTCTTGTTAGCATCCCCCTGGAGTAATTCACCCACTTAGATTCCTCCTCCTCTTCCACTCTGCCAGGAAGTCCCACCTATCATTTCTGCCTAGCTATTGGCCATTCAGCTCTTTATTGAACCAATCACAGTGACACATCTTCACACAGTGTACAAATATCCTACAACGAGGTGGACAATTCAGTAGAGAAGGATCCTTAAATCATCCCACAATACAAAAGTCTAGTTTCTACTGAAAGACATCCAAGAAGAGATTTCCCTCAAGGGCTTCTGTAACAAATTCTAGGGACACAACAATCTCACTTTCAGCTAACTCTGCCTTAAAGTGGGTCTGAATCCGTTGTAGGTCCCAGTAAACTTACAGAATCTTTATCAGCCTCTGAAATATTTCCATGAAGACATTACTTCCCAAATATGATTATACAACTCACTGTGAACACAGAAAAGAAAGCTACTAACTCTGGTTGATGGTGGAGCCACAGACATCTAGTAACCCAAACTAACATACTTTAAAAAAAAATAAGTAAGTAAATGAAAGTATCTAACCACCAATGACCACACCTGAATCACCAGCTTGGTGGGGATTGATTCATATAATAATATTTGTGATGAAAATGAAAGAGTTGAAGCTGTCGAGAGCTGTTGAAAACCTGTAGGAATTTTTGGATGTCCTTGGCATATCTAAAAAGAACATCTTGGAAATCTGTTCTCACAGGCTTGGCAATTTTGATGATTCTTTTTTTTTTTTTTTGCCTGTTTGCCAACCTGTGTTCTCACACCCTCCTCTCTTCACCCATCCACACCCAATTTTCAGAAGGGTAGAAAAGAAACAAAAAACACCTAAGCATCTCCTCTGTTTCCAGTTGTTTTTATTTTAAACCCATTTATGGCTGCCATGCTGCAGGGATGGACTTTGGCAAATTCCTGAGTTTCTTGAGAAAAATTTCATTTTCTTCAGCAAAATACCTCTAAGGTTCTTTGATGGGTGGATGTGGGGAAGTTGGGGCTTTGTCTGTCTGCATAGTTACTCACGCCCTCAATCCTCCATCTACCTACCCATGCTGTCAAAAATATTCATTATAAAACTTCACTGTGCCAGGAATACTTTAGCTATTGGTGACGAGACAGACAAAGCATGTACTCACAGAGTAAGAAGGCAAACAAGAATCACAGAAGATTAATATTTACGTAGAGTCTTTATTTTAACAGTACCTGCACCACATGGGTGTTAGTCAGAAGAGAGGCTCTTATGTCCCTCCTTAGTCCTAACATCCCGAGTCCTCATTTGAATAATATCCCTGGATGATTCACCTGCATACTAGAGACACACTAAAGATTCACATGCATGCTAAAGACTGTAAAACATTTGTCTAGGACATTTCAAAGTGGCTCATTCATTGTTGTGGCAGTGAGGTGCTATACTACCAAATGTATTATAATGTGTTGATAAGGATTCCTGGTCTGTGCATATAAGATATGGCCAGAACACTTCTGTAGTTGGTTGTGACAATCAAAAACAAAAACAAAAAACAAAAAAAAAAAAAAAAAACTTTAGATACTGATAATGTCCCCTGGAGGGCAAAATCATGCTTTATTTCCCAATTAAGAAAGCCTAGTCTAGGAGACTCTTGGTCAAATCTTCTTAACATCAAAATATTTTCTTAGGGAAAAAAAGTCACAAATGTGACTGTCACTTATTATATTGAAGTAAGTTCAACCAAGGCTGGGTACACTGATTTTCAGAAATATAAAGTACATAGTATTACAATGAAATGAAGAAACAAATAACATTTGGAGAAATGATTGTACAATTCCCGTGTGAAATATTTCACCCAGAAATTTTTTTAAGTTTGTGGTTTAATGTTATAATTAAGGATAAAGATGAGCACGGGACTAAATATAGCATACATCATATCAAGGCTTCATGATTGGCTGTCATCTCTGGCAATTATATTTGCACTATCTATAGTCATATAAAGTTTTTGTTTTGTTTTATAGCAATGGGCTATTGGGCATCATGATGGAGGTCTATCCTCAAGAAGCAGAAATTAGGCATAGAAATGGGAGCTTCATGTTCAAATCCAGTGAAGAAAAATTAATAGACTCTATAAGCAAAGCCTGAAGCCAGTGTGGTGGTGTAAGTAACGTTCAGTTATGATTTGGAGTGGGGGTGAGGGCGCGAATTCAAGTAAATAACAGACTTCTGAGTTTGCATCAGGAATTTTTTTTTATTTTTATTTTCAACAAGTACTTTAAATGATAGACTCGTGCTAGGACATAGTAACCTCGGATTTTGACAAATGCCTATGACAAGGTAACGAAGGAGATAATTCCCACTAGGGCTAAAATACCACAGGCAACAAAATAGCAAAGGCTGAGCTTGAGGGAATAGAGGCTTTGGCTCTACTTTGAAGGTAGGAGCTGAACTCTGCTGTGTGGAAGGGTGGAGCCTGTGGTGGGGAGTACTTTTATAAAGGCGAAGAGGTCAGCCATCCAGCCCTACCAGCCCCACCCCCCCCAGTGTAATAATTCATGTATCTTTCCCAAAACTAGCTGTGTTTACAGATATTTGACAATTTATCTTAACTATCCAGAGCTAATCATAGTAGGAGACCAGGAACCCAGGGCTCCTGGATGCTTTCTACTAAACTAGTATAGCTTTCTATAATGCTTTAACAGATTACAGCTCACGTTTACTGTCTTGCGCCTCTAAGAGTCACAAGTCTGGATAGGCCTCAGAGGCAGAGTTAGGGACTGTCTGCTGGGACAGGCTCCCTCTGAAGGCCCCGGGAGAGAACTGCTTTCCTTCTCTTTTCTTTCTCTGGAGAGCTCCTGCATGCCTGGGCTGCCAGGAGTCCTGTACCTTCAAGCCAGCCGTATAACACCTTCAACCCTTGCCTGCTGATCCTGACCTCCATTCTCCATTGATCTCATCCTCTTCCCATCTTAAGAGGGCCTTGTGATTACATTGGACCTACTGGGTTATCAGGTGATCTCTCCAACCCCTACTCACACCTGCAAAACCCTTTCTACCATGTGGAGTCACCTAGGCCTGTTTTCCAGAAATTAGGATGCCTCATCTTTTAGATCATGATTCATCTTAGTATAACTCCTTTAAGACCTGTCACAAGGATAGATGACATTCATAAAAACAAACTGTTTCAAAACTGACAAAAGTCAGGGAGAAGAGAACAGGAATAGGCGCATCTACCTGTTGCTAGGTTTCAAAGTATTTGAAAAGGGAACAGAGATTTTGTGCTCTCTGGTCCTCAATACAAGCTGCCCCTTTGACCTCTTGAAGACCTCGTCAAAAATGCAATGTAATATAACTATGTTTCACTGGATACACGCACAAAATTCTCAAGAATGAAGCATGAGAATTTCCAAATTACAATGCCAGGGTCCCAATCGCCACAGATTCTTTTCATTGAGACTGGGTAGGTTCAGGATGCACAGTTTCAAGGTTTTCCAAGGGAACTGTTTGATGCTCAAATTCTGGGATCAAGACTATTCACATACAAAAGTCAGCAAGACCGTTTTCATGTGGCTTAGAAAACATTATTTAACTTTGCCTTCTTTTCTCCTGTGAAGTGTAAGTGATGATATTAGCAAAATGTTTCGATAAAGCCAAAGAAAAAGAGAGACATAACGTTCTTACCAGGCAGCGGTGATGCTTGATGTGAGGAGCTGTTTTTACTTCAGACTTCTCAGATCTCTCCAGAGGGAAGCCTAACTTTCCTCAGATGGGAAACAAGGGGGTTTCTGTGGCTGCTAAGAAAAAGATTAGAAGGTACTGAGCACAGCCTGCCCTGCCTTGAGTGAGATGGATTTCAGAAGGACTTGTCCCCATGTGATGAGAGAGGGGAAGTGTAGCTTGGGTGGCAGAGCTGTGGGGTTCTCCTGAATCATACATATCAAGAGGAAGAAACCAGAAAGACTGGAGCTCCCAGTAGAAAAGTACGTGAGATGTGTGGCTGGTTTGACAGGGATCAAGACTTAGCTGCCAGAGTTTGCTCATACAAAACATCTGGAAAGCTGTGAGAACATTCAGTGTCTAGTCTGTCTTCTAAACCTATTAAATTTGAATCTCTAGGATAAGTCCAAGAAATCAATCTTTTATTTTCTTCCTTTCTCTTTCCTCCCTCCTCTTCTTTCCTTTTTACTTTCCCTTTCTGCCCTCCATCCTTTCTTATGGTTTTCTGTTTTGAAATCTCCAATACTAATTAGGATTGAAACCACCTGGGCCCCTTTATTATCTTTAATATCTACACACATTTGTTCTTATCTATTGAAATACCTGTTAAAGTTGGAGTCTGCTGCTTCACGTTTGTGTGTATAGACAGTTTGTATGCTATGAATTGTCGCTGTGTGTGTGTGTGTGTGTGTGTGTGTGTGTGTGTGTGTGTGTGCTAATACCCGTAGAAGCAGGAGTGAGGAAGCAGCATTTCTCAAACGTGTCACATGCAGACTTCTTGCAAAGAAAACCAAGTCAGAGTTTGAATGTGGGCTTAATATTATAAACATTAGTATTATAAACATTTTTTCTTTTAAAAAATTTTCACTCTACATATTCACTGTAAACTTCCTTAAATAATAAAAATATTTAGTGCCCTAGGAAAAGAAAACGAATTTACTGACTAATAACAAGTGTAACTGCAACATTCCACACAAACCACCTGAACTAATATAATCAAATGGTATAGAAATAGCTCCTGTTAAAACAAACCATCGTACATAGGTAGCTGTGAGACCATCATTGTTCACTTCATAATACTATAGCAGAATTCCTGAGAGTGCAAAAATTATAACCAACAGGAGTTTACTTGAGTTATGGGTCTTGAGACCAGGATTGCCAGAGGCAAGGAGCAATGTCTGTCTAAGCCAATGTGCTGTGTCACAATATGGCAGAAAGGCAAGCAATTGTATGCCAGGCAGTGAGCACGGGCCAGCTTATGACAAACTAATAGTAACTAGGCACACCCACACAGTATTGCCGTTGATCTGTTGGTGAGGGCATAGGGTAACCACCTCTTAAAGTTCCTGCTTCCTTACTGTTACCATGGCAATTAAATTCAAGGTGAGGTATTGAATTTACCCCTCAAACCACAGTAAGCACTGATTGCTACACTGGATATTCCTTTTGCTCCAGAGTATATATATTACTATGTGATCTAACTTTACCCAGTTTTCTCGATTCAAACAAACCCACTGAAAGGTTACTTGGCATATTGCACCACCTCTTTTTTTTCTTAACCTTGAGAATTAAAACAGTGCTGTTTGCCACCATCATGATCCTAAATATAAACCAGAATTCCAGCACAGATCACTGGCTGAACTCCAAGAAGTCATGAATTTCATCCATGACCAGGATATATATGCTATGATATTTCCTAGGCATTTTAGAGATGAAATGCAGAAGCAGGTTATACTTAAAAACTGGCAGACCCCAACATAGGACAAACACAAGAACATATCAGCAGACTCCAGAACTGTGCCCAAATAACTAACGAGGGCAAAAATCCTCTTTAAGGGAATATATCAACTCACACATGAGAAAAAGAATAGAATTTAAATTCTATAAATCCCAAATTAAATCAATAGATTTGGTTGATGTGAATGAAACCAAGCATACAGAGGAGGAGCAATCCATCAAGATACACCTAAAATATTCTTGTAGAAAGCAATTAAATCTGAGTGTGACCTGGATTATCTATGCGATAATCCATCTACAGGAGATCCAAGGGCAAAGAATCATGTTAAATAATATTATGGGAATGCAATCAGTGAAATCTAGATGATGCAATACACTATAAAGAAACTGGTATTTTAATGACAGGTGACTTGTTGCTACTGTTTAAGTAATGACAGAAACCGTAGGCCACAAATCTCTCCCAAGTTATAACTATGAACTTAATGTATGGTCTTTATTTGGATCCTAATTTACACAAAAATAACTTCCTGTTTTTAATTTCACAGATATGATAATAATATATGTTTCATTTTTGCATTGTATTTTCATTGGTGATTATTCATTGCACGAAGTACTGGGTTTCATAAGGACATTTTAATGCAAGTATATAATGTACTTCTTTGAGCAGAGCTCTCTCATCCCTTTCTCACTCCTCTCCCTCCCCCCCCCCACAGTCTCTTTTATCATTTTAGTTTTGCTTCTACTTTCATAACACACACTCATACACACACACACACACACACACACACACACACACACATACACACACACACAAACAATTTTATGTACCTATATAAAACCTAAGATCCACAAATGAAAAATTAATACTGACCTGATTCCCTTAATATGATAACCTCCAGCTAAGTGCATTTTTCCTGAAAACAATTTTGTTCTTCTTTATGGCTGAAAAATCTCCACATACAAACCCCCTTTTTGTTCATTCATTCCTCTGTTGATACAGACGGAGGGTGGTTCCCCATTTGGCCATTGTGAATACCTCTGCAATAAACATTGCTGGGTAATGTTTCTCTGATGTATTGACTGAAGTCTTTCAGGTAAGTCCCTAACAGTGGATCAGTCATACAGTAGACCTGTTTTTCATTTTGGGAGAATCTCCATGATGATTTGCATACTGGCTAGACTGCTTACGTTCTCACCAGCATGGACTAAGGGTTTTCTCTCGTCCACCTCTTCACCCACACTTGTTAGTTGTTTTCTTAATGACTGTCATTCTGATCTGGGTGAGAGAAAATGCCATTGTGGTTTTGTTTGTCCATCCCTCAGGTGACTGACTTTCAACCTTTTCTCATACAGTCGTTAATCGTCTGGATTTCATCATTTGAGAACAGTGCTCATCTCATTAACCCATTTATTGATTTAAGATCAGTGTTTTGAGTTCTTCATGTACTCTAGATGCTAGTCCTCTATCAGATAGCAAATTAGCAAAGACTTAATAGACTGTCTCTTCACAAAATGAAATTTTCTTTTGTTACACAGCGGCTTTTAATGGGTCCCATTTGACTTACTGTTGGCATGATTTTCTAAGTGACTACAATTCTCTTGCCTACACCTATATTTTTAAGGGTTTCCTCCAATGGTTTCAGTACTTCTGGACTTGTATTAATGTTGTTAGTCCATTTGGAATTGATTGTTGTACAAGAGGAAAGACAGAGATTCAGTTTCATTCTTTTACAGGTAGATATCCAGTTTTCCCAGCACAATTTGTTAAAGAGGCCATAGTTCAGTCAATACTCATATTTGGTATCTTTGCCAAATTTGGGTAGCTACAGCTCCATGGCTTCATATCTGGGTTGTGTGTTCTACTTCATTGATCTACACATCTATTTTATGTCAATATTGTGTTGTTTCTGTAACTATGGCTATGTAGTATAACTTGAAACCAATATGATGATATACCCTACCTTGTTTAGGATTGATTTGGCTATCTGGAATCTGTTGTGCTTCCATACGAATTTTATTGCTTTTTTTTTCTATGTCTCTGAAGGTTGACATTGGAATTATGATAAAGATTACACTGAATCTGTAGCTTGCTTTTGGTAGAATGCCATTTTCACAATATTAATTCTTCCAATCCATGAGCATGGAAACTACTTCCATCTTCTAGTGTGTTGCCCAATTTCTTTTACATCTGCTTTAGTTTTTCTTTAATACTGGGGAAGGATAAAAAGCCTGGAAGAACCAGGGCACAGAGAGATGGATGTTCAGCATAGGGTTTGATAATGAAAGAGCACCTCAGAAACTAAGGCTGTTCTGAGAAATTCTGTGACCCCAAGAGTGGCAGGGAAACTGCTTGACCTGAAGAGCCCTGAGTTCAGAGGAGATGTCCGCTTTGCTCTTCACCTTCCACTCTGACCCATGCGGACCCACTGTCCCATGCTGACAAACGCTGACCCATGCTGACCCTTCCACCCCCACAGCACCTGCACTGCTCTTCATCCTCCACACTGACCCACACTGCCCCCTCCACCCCCACAGCACCTGCACTGCTCTCCATCACAGTGTTTCTCATGCACAGTTTCTCATGTTGACATGACCTCCTTTATTCCCATCTCTTCCCACTAGCGCAGAGCTCCTCCATCATCCACACAACCATCTTCACTCAACACATCTTAGGTGTCAATCAAAGAACGCTAAGAATAGGGTTAGCTAACAATCTTACAAAAGCATAAATGGAATTAACTAGCATTTCCCAAACTCATGTGCTCTTGCCTCTAGCTCCCATTTCCTCTTAATTGTGAGAGGCTTAAGCAAAACTCCCCTTTATTGCCTCCACACACTAAGTCCAGATTGGACTCCATAACCAAACATACGTTACAGAGGAGAGAAAAGTCCATTCAACAAACAGCAGCTTCATTTTTAGTATTTTCTTTCCAAACTCCTAAGCAAGCAAGCCTTTTTGACCCTTAAGATGGGGCATGTGGTGGAAGTCACTTCTGCACGTAGGTCTGCCCTTCGATGACACAACTCTACTGGGGATATTTGTTTAATTTGGCTATTTCTTTGTCTTTATCAAAGTGCTCTACATGATTTCTGGAGCATACCACTGATCTTATCGCCTGAAATTGTTTAAGATGTGAGCATATTCCACTTATAAATTAAATAAGTTGAAAAAGTAGCTTTTCTTCTGAATGAGAAAGCGCGAGAGTGAGCAAGTGGGGGGTGGGGAGGAGCGTCGTGAGAAAATAAGACAGAGACAGACATGTAAACTCTAGTCTCCTTGAAAGTCAAGTTCAGACAAGAAAAGGTGGAGAGTTTCCATTGAGAATGCTTTGCCTCCACTGCAAAAATGAGGATTCTGATGAACTGATACTGTCATCCATCCTACATCCTCCCACGGCCTATTATTCAACACTTAAAGCCATCATTTGGTCCAAAGAAATCTCCAACTTTGATTCTATCCTTATCTCACATGGTAAGTATGCAAGTTCATAACAAAAGCTTGAGGTCAGTGACAACAGACCAAGGGAACAAAGAAGAATCAGTGACTGCTTTAGGAGTTTCAGGGACAGGAACTAAAGCAAGACTCCCTGAGGCAATCCACCCTTCTAGCTTTTGACTAATCTCAAGTGTCCCAAGAGACTGAGTCAGTGTTCTGCTCTGTGTAGACAGCTGTACAGGAAGTCATGTCTGCCTTTAGCACTTGTTACCATACCTAAAGGCAGAGTAGCAGCATTAAGCAACAACAACAGCAGGAAATGCACAGGACTGCAGGTTAGGGATTTAGCTCCGTGGTGGAATGCCAGGCTACGCAGTGAAATTTCTATTTCACATATTTCATGCAATTTTAGCCTAAATGTGTCCAATATATTCATGTCTGATTTGATGTTCATATTTCACTAAGCATGCTGTATTTTTTTTTCTGGAAATTCAGAAGGGATTTCTAAATTGTAATCTCTCAGGGTGACTTCTCAAGCATCTCTAACTCAGTATCCTAAGTTAACTAGACTCTGATTGCTGGGTATTTTCACATGTCTATTTAATAGCCACACATTAAAAGTGGGAGACTTCAATATCCCAGATCTGCCAGATTGAAACTTAACAGAGAAATAAGGGACTTAACTGATGTTATGTCTCAAATGGACTTAATCAATATCTACAGAACATTCCACCCTAACAAAAAAGAATATACCTTCTTCTCAGCACCCCATGGAACCTCCTCTAAAATCGACCACATACTTGGTCACAAAGCAAATCTCAACAAATATTTAAAAAATTGGAATAACCTCCAGTATTCTATCAGACCACCATGGTTTAAAGTTAGATTTCAACAACAACAAAAATTACAGAAAGCCTACCATCTCATGGAAACTGAATAATGTTCAACTGAATCACCAATGGGTCAAGGAAGAAATAAAGAAAGAAATTAATGACTTCCTAGAGTTCAGTGAAAATGAATGTACTACATACCCAAACTTATGGGGTACTATGAAAGCAGTGCTAAGAGGAAAATTCATAGTTCTAAATGCCCAAAAAAAAGGAGTTGGAGAAATCTCACACTAGTGACTTAACAGCACACCTGAAAGCTCTAGAACAAGAAGAAGGAAAGTCACCCAGAAGGAATAGATGCTAGGAAATAATCAAATTGAGAGCTGAAATCAATAAGATAGAAACAAAGAGAAAAATACAAAGAATCAATTAAACAAAGAGTTGGTTCTTTGAGAAAATCAACAAGTTAGACAAGCCCTTATCCAAACTAACCAAAAGACAGAGAGAGAGCATCCAAATTAGCAAAATCAGAAATGAAAAGGGAGACATAACAACTGACAATGAGGAAATCCAGAGAAACATCAGGTCATACTTCAAAAACCTGTACTCCACAAAATTGGAAAATCTAAAAGAAATGGACAATTTTCTGGATAGGCACCACATACCTAAGTTAAATCAAAACCAGATAAACTATTTAAATAAACCAATAACACCTAAGGAAATAGAAACAGTTATTAAAAGTCTCCCAACCAAAAAAGGCACAGGACCAAATGGTTTCAACACAGAATTCTACCACATTTTCAAAGAAGAATTAATACCAATACTCTTCAAATTGTTCCACACAATAGAAACGGTAGGAACATTGCCAAACTCCTTTTATGAGGCTACAGTTACTCTGATTCCAAAGCCAAAGATGCAACAAAGAAAGAGAATTACAGACCAATTTCCTCATGAACACTGATGCAAAAATACTGAAGAAAATATTGGCAAACCAAATTCAAGAACACATCAAAAAAATCATCCACCATGATCAAGTAGGCTTCATCCCAGAGATGCAAGGTTGGTTCAACATACAAAAGTCTGTCAGTGTAATACACCATATAAACAAACTGAAAGGAAAAAAAAAACACATGATCATCTCATTAGATGCTGAAAAGGTCTTTGACAAAATCCAATACCCCTTCATGATAAAGGTCTTGGAGAAATCAGGAATACAGCGAACATACCTAACCATAATAAAGGCAATTTACAGCAAGCCAACAGCCAACATCAAATTAAATGGAAAGAAACTCAAAATGATTCCTCTAAAATCAGGAACAAGACAAGGCTGTCCACTCTCCCCATATTTATTCAATAAAGAACTTGAAGTTCTAGCTAGAGCAATAAGACAACAAAAGGAGATCAAAGGGAAAGAAATTGGAAAGGAAGAAGTCAAACTTTCACTATTTGCAGATGACATGATAGTATACATAAATGACCCCAAAAATTCAGCCAAGGAACTCCTACAGCTGATAAACACTTAAGTAATGTGGCAGGATACAAGATTAACTTAAAAAAATCAGTAGCCCTCCTATGTACAAATGAAAAACAGGATGAGAAAGAAATCAGAGAAACATCACCCTTTACAATAGCCACAAATAATATAAAATACCTTGGGTAACTCTAACTAAGCAAGTGAAGGACCTATATGACAAGAACTTTAAGTCTCTGAAGAAAGAAATTGAAGAAGATATCAGAAAATGTAAAGATCTCCCATGCTCATGGATAGGTAGGATTAACATAGTAAAAATGGCAATCTTACCAAAAGCAATCTACAGATTCAATGCAGTCCCTATCAAAATCCCAACACAGTTCTTCACAGACCTGGAAAGAACAATACTCAACTTCATATGGAAAAACAAAAAACCCAGGATAGCTAAAAGAATCCTGTACAATAAAGCAACCTCTGGAGGCATCACGATCCCTGACTTCAAGCTCTACTATAGAGCTACAGTAATAAAAACAGCTTGGTACTGGCATAAAAACTGAAATGTGGACCAATAAAATTGAATTGAAGACCCTGACATTAATCCGCACACATATGAACACCTAATTTTTGATAAAGAAGCCAAAACTGTACATTGGAAAAAGAAAGCATCTTCAACAAATGATACTGGCATAACTGGATGTCAACATGTAGAAGACTGCAAATAGATCCATATCTGTCACCATGCACAAAACTTAAGTCCAAGTGGATCAAAGACCTCAACATAAACCCAGTTACTCTGAACCTGATAGAAGAGAAAGTAGGAAGTAGTCTTGAACACATTGGCACCGGAGATCACTTCCTAAATATAACACCAGTAGCACAGACACTGAGAGAAACAATAAATGGGACCTCTTGAAACTGAGAAGCGTTTGTAGGGCAAAGGACATGGTCAACAAGACAAAACGACAGCCTACAGAATGGGAAAAGATCTTCACCAACCCCACATCTGACAGAGGGCTGATCTCCAAAATATATAAAGAACTA
>CABHPQ010149887.1:0-14526 GCA_902168405.1 Peromyscus aztecus
TGATGTGCACCAGATCTGTCTTCTCTTTACGTGTTTATTGTCAGACTTTGCATGGGAGCCAGGAGCCTCTGCTGGCCACATTTAGCTTTGTAGTCTGGGCTGGGCAAGTTCTCTACTCCTCCCAAGACTTCCCAGATAGTACTCCCTCTTGTGGCTAATACTTTAGTAGGGTTAGCGGTGGAGGAGGGACGCCTCTCAAGTGTGGTCTGCACAGAGGGTCTGTCTTCGTACTCTCAAGATCTCCTGAGCAGTAATTCCCCTGGTGGGAGGAAGCTGCAGCAGCAATGTTAAGAAAACCATTGTAGCTTCAGGGTCTGAGTGTTCTACAACAGAGAGCTGGCTCCGGAGGTTGATCCAGGCTTAGGGATACCAAACTCCTAAGTCATTCTCAGTTGATGAGGCCTGTTTTCAGTCATCAAAGACGGGGCTGCCGTTCCCTACACACTTTATTGCCTGGGCTGAACATCCTGCTGCCTGGACTACTTGGCTTTTCAGAGTTGAAGCCAGCCTGATCCACAAAACTGGCTTTCAAGGCTGTTTCTCACTCTGGAGCTCAGGAAGTTAGATTCAGGCTCCCTGATTGAGAGTTGTCCCCTGTTCTCAGGTCCCCGAGTAGGTTAGTTTCAAACCAATAGGCACCCTTTCAGAACTGTAACTGGCCACGGCCCTCTGAGTCACACCGGGTGACAAAACGGGATTCCTCGGCACTGCTAACCTGTCTGCCAGGGGAATCACTGCCTCAACCCAAACTTGAAATGGGACTTGAGACTTTCGAGGGCTGCAGGCTGGCGTTGTGAGGAAGGGCCTCTGGCTTAACCTTCTAGATAAAGCTTCTGCTTTCCCTCCTGTCAACGAAGCCCTTCTGACCTCTGAAACGCAGCAGGTTTTTTGACCTTTTCTCTGTAGCCTGTTAGCTCCTTGCTGGTTTTAAACTTCCTTGTGCAGTCTGGTTTGGGAAAGGAGCTGTTCAATGCTGTTTTTCTTTTTTTTTTTTTACTCGTGTTTAGCTTCTTCTACTCGGTGACCTTAACGCATTGCATCTCTGCCAGTCCCTGAGTTGGGATCAGCACAGCCATCTGCTTTTGCCAATCTGCTCCTGGACTGCCAAGAAATTCCCCGCAGTATTTATAGTGTGGGCTCAGCTGGTTGGCTCACCTACCTGTATCTCACAGTGGCTATGTCAGAAATTCACTCCTAACCTCCTGTTAGTACCCCAGTCCCCCAACCCACCTTTCCTTTCCACTCATGATGGAGGTTGTGATTTTTTATTTGTTTATTTATTTATTTATTTATTTATTTATTTATTTGTTTGTTTGTTTGTTTGTTTTTTCGAGACAGGGTTTCTCTGTGTAGCTTTGCGCTTTCCTGGAACTCGCTCTGTAGCCCAGGCTGGCCTCGAACTCACAGGGATCCGCCTGGCTCTGCCTCCCAAGTGCTGGGATTAAAGGCGTGTGCCACCACCGCCCCGAGGAATATTTGTTTAATGATAGAAGGATGTGTTGCATCAGATTGTGGAGAGTAACTAGTAGCCTTGGAAATAGCCAGTGATGTTTGGGGGTTTCCATGGGACCTCTTTGGACAATGACTCAACAAGTTGTAACCCATTCCTGGCACTGGAGGCTTTACTTGGTGGCCTAAGATGTCTAGTTGGGGCATTCCCTCCCCTGTCATTTGGTGACTCCATTTAGATTCCTTTCACATATGTGTAGATTTTAGGAAGCGTCTTCAGGAGTAGGCAGGCCATTTGGAAAGCCGTATGGAAACCTCCCCTTTATTCTTTAAGACAGGTCCCTCGTTGGCCTGGAGCTTGCCGAGTCGTGAATCCCACAGATTCACCTGTCTCCAGTTCTCCAGAGCTCCAATTACAAGGGCACCACCATGTCGAGATTTTTTTAAAATGTGGGTTCTGGAGATGGAATTCAAGTCCTTAAGCACCTTATAGACTGAGCTATCTCCCCATCTTCCTGAGTAGTAATTTAAACAATATCCTGAAATTATATTGAGACTAAAATTAGGCCCTGACTTTCAGTGGAGGAAAAAAAAAAGCTATCCAATGAAAAGGTAATTGAGGGTACAAAGTTTAATAATTACTTAAAGACTACCAGACATGATTATTTCTTCTTGTTGTCTTGGTCTTATTTTACTCTCTTCTCCCTTTTTAAAGACACAGTCTCACTATGTAGCCATGGCTCAGTTGGTCTGGAACTTACTATGTAGACCAGATTCTCCTCCAGCTCAGAGGTCCACCTGCTTCTGCCTCCCAAGTGCTGAGATTAGCAGGGAAGGCAGCACCACATCCAGCCTAGATATTTCTTCTTTCACTTATAAACAGAACTTTACAACTTGCTACGACTTCTGCTGAGACCTGGAAAAAAGAAGTCAGGGTTTTTGTGTGTTTGTTTTTAAACAGGAGAAAGAAGAGAATGATCTCATTAACAGTGGGTGAGGAATGCTGAGGAGCTGGCTCTTGTTGGAGGTCTGGCTTACATGAGCACTGAATTACCAGGAAAACAGAGCTGTGAATCACCAAAAGGCTGTGGGCAATGTCTGCAGCTCCTTCTGTGGCTCAGCCTTAAAATCCAAACAAACATTTACAAGTTACAAGTTATTTTGATGAGTAACTCACATTCTAGCTGAATTAAATGAACACAAATTTTAACATTTTTTTTTTCAGTTCACTTGATTAAAGTTCAACTAACTCCAAATATAAACGATTCAGTTTTTATAATTCCCCGAACGTGTTAAGACTGAAAGGGATCATATAATGTATCAAGTACAATTCCCTTCTTGTTAGGATGAATTCTAGAGACATCAAGTAGCATAGAGTTTATAGGAAAGTTAAGACTCCAGAGTTAGAGACCTTTTGACTCTTGGCTCAGGGATGGCACCCCAAATACTATCAGTTTTCACATCTGAATCTGGTAAGGGTCACTGGTAGGGAGAACCAACTGTTCAAATGTAGATTCTGGGCCTGGCAGGGTGGGAAAGTAGGTGCAAGTGTTTGCCATCAAGCCTGACCACCCAGGTTCGATCCCTGGAACCCACATGGTGAGGAGAGAGAACCGTCTCCTGCCAGCTGCCTTCTGACCTCTACACACCCATCATAGCATGCACATACCCTGCTCCCAAATAAATAAATACCTGTAAAAACCAATTTTAAAAAGGTAGACTTTAGGAGCTGGCGAGATGGCTCAGTGGTAGAGTGCTTTTTGCCCAATGTGTGTGAAGCCATAGGTTTAATTCCCAGCACTCAATGAAACAAACAGAAAATGAATTCCTCCCCACTCTCAGACAGAGATCTAGAATGAGATGCGGGAATTTGAATTTAATGTGTTTTTGAAGAACTCCTGATTCAGGCAATCTTCAGATCGTACTTCGGCAGAATACTGGGCAGCTGTACAAATCATGAATTCCCTGCTATTTTCAGGGTCAGAATCACAGTGACCGTAAACTAACCTTACTTGGGGAGCGGAGGAGCCAGTCGTCCTATTGACTATCATTTGGGGCATTTTGGCGGTAGGGCGATGTTCTTAGAGATGGGCCCAGAGCCCTGCTTATGCCCCGCAAACCCTCCACCACTGAGCAGAATTCCCAGGCTCTGCCCACTTTGTGATTTTTCCAGACAAGTTCTAAGTCATCCAGACTGTCCTGCACTTGCCTCATTCTCATGCCTCAGCCTTCCCAGTAGCTAGGATTACAGATCTGTGCCATGGTTCAACTGGGGACTTTACAGATAGAAAGGCCCGCTGAGTAGACAGGCTCTCCTACAAAGCGAGTGCATGGTGTCTGATGAGTCTTTTAAATGGTAGCCGAGGCAGCAGGCTCACACAGAGCTTGAGCCTCTGAGAAAGGTTAGCACATGCTACACAGTCGGTTCCCACACCCCTACCATCGGATTCTACAGTTAGCTCTTGCTATATTTGCTTCACTAGCTTGTACTCATCTTTCCATCCCCAGAACAAGATTATCTTGCTGGCTGGGGTTTCCAATCCCCGCTCCATCTCTACAGCGCCGTTTTTAACCTTTCTTTTGGCACAGCTAGTTGCTCTGTATTCCTTGCTAACTGTTCTGGCATCCCTGTGTTACAACCTTCTTGAGACTAAATCTGTGCCTCTGGTTTTAGAGTGCATCTTTTACACCCGTCAGAGCGGGCAGTCGGTGACGACGGGGTGACTACATTTTGTCTTAGTTTCATCTATCATTTTATAATTAACACTGCTTCACATTTCTGTGCGGGTAAATTTTCAGCTACCTCAAAACCCAATGGATTAAAATATGAATTCACCTTTCCAGTAACACATACATTAAATTTCAGAGTGATTTTAAATCCCTTTTTATATAGTCTCATAACCAACCAGCTGCCCTGAAGTATATTTTTCTTTGAAACATCAGCCACTACCGATTGATGCTTAGTACTATGCTTTCAGAAAGCCACCAGCCATTATAAGTGAGTGCTAATCTCCTTGTCTCCCCTACTCTAAAGAGCATGTCTGTTTGCCACTCAATTCTCTTTTCTCTGGAATCCTGTGTACTGCAGCCTGGGTAATCCTTCTAAGCCTTTAGATTTTATTCATTTAGTGTGCACGTGTACATGCACTCACCCACGCAGGCACACGTGGAGGCTAGTGACACCCAGAGAAGGCAATACCAAGACGTTATCCTCAGTTGTCTCTCTACCTTATTTTAAATCGGCGTCTCTCACGGAACCTGCAGCTCGCCTTTGGGTTATCTGGCAGACCAGCAAGCCTCACAGGTCCATTTATCTCTGCCTCACTAGTGCTAAGGTTATAAATGCTGGAACTGCTGGGTTTTATATGGGTACTGGGGATCTGAACTCAGGTCCTCAGACTTTCACAGCAAGAACTTAACTCAGAGCCAGCCCCTGAAACCGTTTCTACTCCTGTCATTTTTCTTTCAAAGCCTTCAGTGGCATCTTATTACCTGTTAGTCCAAAGCTGGAAAGTCCTTCTCCATCCCTAGTACCGATAGAAGGTCTTTTCAGTCTTCAAAGGTTGGCCAGATTGTTGTGACTTAAAATTTTTTTATTATAGTGTGTGTGTGTGTGTGTGTGTGTGTGTGTGTGTGTGTGCATTCATGATATAGCAGTGTGTGTGCATTCATGATATAGCACGCATGTGGAGGTCTGAGGACAACTCTTCCAAGTTGGTTCTCTCCTTCTACCTTTATGTGGGTCCCAGGGATCAAACTCAGGTCACCAGGCTTGTGTAGTAAATGCCTTTCTTTACCTTTCTTTACCATCTTGCTGGCCTGTATACCCTTTTTAACACACAGGTTTCCCACCTGAGTGAGAAGTATTCTGTTATTGTACATTCCACAGATAGGCTTATCCAGATATCCCAGACCACATACTACCCCATGTGTGTCTGTGTCTGACCTGCCCCAATGACAGAAAGTCCTTGGGTTAAGGATCATGTTTGAAACCATGTCACACAGCCCTCGGCTCCTTTGCTAACCGGCAGATCCAGAACTGTGACTTGTAAGTGGAAAGAAACTGTTCATGATGTAGTATTATGCAAAAGCTGGAAGAACGTTTTTTCAACACCTTGGGTTACCAAAGGCAAACACGTGCAATTTCCATTTATAAAAGCCCCGAGGACAGTTATCTGATTATAATTAGGCACTGAGGGAATTAAGCTTTGAAGATGATCATATTTTCTCACAAACAGGCTTACATTAGACTTCAAAGTAAACCAAAAGACTGCCAGAAATAGGAAATGAGCCTCGGTTTATCCACAGTCATACAAAGCTCAAATTAACAGTTCCTCAAATCTGGGTCCAAGAATTACATTTTGCTAGTATGGTCAGACACAGCCTTCAAAAGAAACTTCTCGAAACAAACAAACAAACAAAAATCTTAAAAAAAAAAAAACCAAAAAACTTCACAATTACTTTCCCAATTCCAAATATATAACAACAGGCATGCATCTCAAGTTTTGTTACATAGGATGCAATACATAAATTCTTTTTGTTTTCAGGTAAAAGGCTAATAGGCCAAACTTTATGAAATTTCTTCAGGGTAAAATATTGGCAAACACAGTGCAAATAATTAATCCATATTGAAAAATCTAGTAAAGGGTAGATCGGTCCACAGCACCAGTACCGTGCCCACGACACCGGATTACTGGGACATTTGGGGGCTACCTCAGCGCACTCGCAGAATATAGACTCAAGCTGTGAGAAGAGATGCACCCTGGGGAGGGAGAGTGTTCCTGATAGCAACGGAAGCCCGTGGCTGACAGGCGAGTTCAAGCTGGGCCTGGACCTTCCCAATCTGCCCTCCTGAACTGATGGGTCACATAAGGTCACCTAGAAGGATATCCTGATCTATGACTAGCAAGCACAACCCATGTGGGGAGACAAAGAAGATTTTGGGAAACATTCGGAGAATTCAGGCTCTGGACGTCTCCAGTCATCCGGCCAGAGTGCGCTCCTCGGTTCCGGGGAAGCAGCCACGGTTTTTCCGTGGTATCACCTCTGTGGATTTTCTCACTTATCACATGCTTGACATGTATTTAAACCCAAGTAGCTCCCCCCGCCCCAACCTTTTTTCTTTGAGCCACCATCTCATTATGTAGTCCTGGCTTGCCTGGAACTCTGCAGACCAAGCAGACCTTGAACTCAGAGAGATCGGCATGCTTCTCCCTCCCAAGTGCTGAGACTAAAGACATGCACCACCATGACCTGCTCTAGGAGTCCATTCTTGTGGTACCTGGGCGTTAGGGGACGGACTGACTTCCTATAGTCCTGTCGTCACCTTCTCCTGTTTTTTGTCCCCTTCCAGGAAGTTACAGTCTACAGTTACAGACCTCCTTTTTTTTTTTTTTTTTTTCTTTTTTTTTTTTTTCTTAATCATTAAACCCCAGCCCACTCAGGCCCTCTGAAGCCGAGTGTCAGTCAGCACAACCCCTTTCTGACGTGACCGGTGTCCTGCACTAACACCCACCTGAAGATCGTGCCCATTGGGTCTGTGCTGCTTTCAAGAGCCCAGCTGGGACCCTCCCCTTGGGGCTCAGCCTCTCACATAGACCTCAGATGCCTGGTGCTCTCCCAGCTGAGATCCCTGCCCACCCCGTCCCACCCTTATAAAGCCTGAGCTGCACATGCTCTGGCTATTGCACTCACCAGCTTTTAGTGCTACCTTAAAGGACTACCTGGAGATTCCAGGTCATAGGCACTCACAGCAGCAGCCACAGGAGGCTGTGAGCTCAGGAGCCTTTTGGGACCTAGCATCCATCCGTCTTCCACGATAGTGTTACTGAGGCTTGTCATGCACTTGTCAGGGGTGAGGACCCACGCTCAGGCTGCCCAGAAGGGAGCCAGTACCCTCTCCACCTTCTAGGTGTGTGGCTAGGTTAGATCTGGAGATCTCCAGGCTCCTGTATGGTGTCCCTCAAGGCGTCTTGTCCTGGCTTGCTGCTCAGCTGGGATGGGGACCTCTTCCTTGGGGAATCCTTTCTCTCCCTGAGTCCCCTGTGAAACAAATTCATCCATGCTTCCATAACTTAAAATAAAATACAACAGTTAAAAGTAGGACCATGTGGTTGTGGTGATGCATGTCTTTATTAGTCACTTGAGAGACAGGGGCAGGAGTATCTCTGTGAGTTCATGGCAGCTTGATCTACATAGTGAGCTCGAGGACAGCCAGGGCTGTCCAGTGAGACCCTGTCTAAAACAGAAAGAAGGATGACATTGATCTCAGCATTTGCTGTTTGTGCTGCACGCCACGGAACTGCTTTATTCTGGGATTAGATGGGGAGTTGCCAATAAAGCTTGTTGCATCAAAATTCATATTTGTAAACACAATTCACACATTTTTGTTTCATAATTTTAAAAAGACTCAAATATGTTTCCTTACATGGTATTTTTTTAAAATTTATTTATTTTTAAAATTACACTCATGATATTCATTAATTACACTCATGATGTTACTCACATTTGTGGTATTCATAGATTACATTCGCAGTATTCATTCAATTATATATATATATTTTAATTTTAAATGCCGAATGTCATTTATTGAAGGGGGGAGGAGATCTTTAATACAGGCTTACAGCAAAATGGGAGGACCCTGGAGGTCAGAAGTTCGCTACTGATGTTTTACAGTCTTGCTTCTAATCTGTTAATGCCCATTATTCAGGATACACAGACAAGGAACTTCTCTTAAGCATTCAGGAGGGTGGAACTTGGCAGGGAATTGGCATAGGGAGCCTTACATGGTATTTAACTTCCGTATTTTAAGGATATTTGTGTTTTGAACACCGTTTTATAGACAACACTTTTACACAAACACAGCTGTACTGTAGTAAAAAGAAAGACGTTACAGAGTGACCCTTGAGGCGACACACAGATCCTTTGCTCTCGTGGGATAACACTCTTCTGGTGCCATCTATTACAGTAAAGCAAGGTGCAGCTATTTTAAACTTGCTTCTTGTGGCTCCAACCTTTATAACTAAGAAATCCACTGTGAATTAACAATGCAATTAGCTCAAAATCAAGAGTATTCTGGCCACTGGCACATCTCCACCAATACCGCTGACAAAGCTCACTGAAAACAACCCACTGTGGTAACAGACACAGCTGTGGCAAAGCTGTAGGGGATAAAATATTTAGACTGCGTGCTGTCTGCCCACTGTTATTCTGTCTCTCCATGTTATTATACTCTTACAGTCTAGAATAAGAAAAGCAGAATCTCATAACACATCATAGGTTTCAGGAACGGTACAAGTGTAATGTGAGGAATGATGGTTAGAGGAGTTACTGTGGGGCTGAAAGAGACGGCCTGAAGCTCCAGAGCAAACGATGGCGGATTTAAAGGGAAAAGCGGGCAGTGAGGTAAGGGCGAGACTTGAAAAATGATGCCAGACTCATCATACTAAGGAAGCTCTGAGGTCAGTTGTGGAAGAAAAGTTTTGAAAGGTGAGCTGGAGCCAAGTTACAAAAGACCAGGGCAGGTGAGGCAGTTCAATGGGTAAAGGCACTCGCTCCCAGGCCTGTCTACCTAAGTTCAATCCCAGGACCCACATGATGGAAGGGAAGAACCAATTCCTGCAAGATGTCCTTTGACATCCACATTGACTTTGTGGCATGCATCCCCCCACTGTAAATAATTGTGAAAAACCAAAACAAACCACCTCGATACCTTAGAAGTATGGACTTGGTTCTGAGGGGTGGGCCCTTTGGCAGGAAGACAGGAGACTGGGCAGATTCTGACTCCTAAAGTGATTTACAACCGCATTTCAAGAGATCCCCTCAGTGAGTCCGGCACAAGCGGAGATGCTATCTTGTACAGAAATAAGAATCCCTACTGTTGCAAAGGCTCTGTGATGGTTTGCATGCTTGATCCCCAGTTGGTGGAACTGTTTGGGAAGGATTAGGAGGTATAGCCTTGTTGGTGGAGAGAAGTTACTAAGGGTGGCTTTGAGGTTTCAAAAGCCTATACATTCTAGTTGGCGCTCTCTGTGTCTGTCTCTCTGTCTCTGTCTCTCTGTCTCTCTCTGTCTCTGTCTCTCTCTCTGTCTCTGTCTCTGTCTCTCTCTCTGTCTCAATATGTAAGTCTCAGCTATTGCTCCAGCACGCTTGCCTGCCTGCTACCATTGCACCATGATGGTTATGGAATAACCTCTGAAGCTATAAGAAAGCCCCCAATAAACTTTATTTTCTAAGTTCCCTTGGTTTTGGTGTCTCTTCACAGCAATAGCAAGTAACTAAGACAGATTTCAATTATACTATAAGCTCTGAAAACTTTTTTTTTTTTTTAAGTTTTTTTGAGACAAGGTTTCTGTGTGTAGCTCTGGCTGTCCTGGAACTCGCTCTGTAGACCAGGCTGGCCCCAAACTCATAGAGATTCACCTGCCTCTGCCTCCAGAGAGCTGGAATTAAAGGCATGCACCACCACTGCCAATTCTGAAAATTTGTTAACTTTTAGGTTCACAGGTTTCTCCTCTGACCTTATGTTATTTTTCTTTAGTATTTTCAATTGCTTTTCATATTTTATTTATTGACTGATTTCGTGTATGGGTGCACAAGTGTTACAATGTGCATGTGGAGACCAGAGAACAACTCATGGGAGTTGGTTCTCTCCTGCTACATGGGTCCCAGGAATTGAACTCAGATCACCAAGCTTGGTAGCAGGTACCTTTACCCCTGAGCCATCTTGCTGGCCTCTTGTTTATGTATTGAAAAGTACCTTTGCTCAACAGTGTTTCTTGTCTCTCAACCTCATGGCTATCTTTAGTTTTTGGCTCCTTGGACTTCGCTCTTTCTTTGCAAGTTATTACCCAAGGTTCTGGCTTAGGAATAGTGGCTACATTAATGATCTGCTGGCTCTGTACTGACAGAATAAAAGTTACCAAATAACATTATCAAATACTGCAGCATTCTTTGCCACTTGTCTTGGAGAATAACAACCACACTGTTATCACAAGAGAATGTCATGTTAATTTTTACTCTTGGTAATCAGAACTCACTTCGGTTGATTGACTGTATCGGGAACCTTGATTCCAACCTTCGAAGTGTAGACTTTGTCCTGCAGATAAAGTCACAACAGCTTCTAAGCCGTGCAGTACCATAAAGACATGTTCTAGAAACACTGCCTTGCACTGGGCGGCGGTGGCACACGCCTTTAATCCCAGCACTTGGAACTCAGAGGCAGGCAGATCTCTGTGAGTTCAAGGCCAGCCTGGTCTACAGAGAGAGATCCAGGAGGAGGAGGTCTCTCTCTGGCATGCATGCAGGCAGAGCACTCATACCTTTAAAAAAAAAAAAAAATCTGAGCTAGAAACACTGCCTTGAAGACAGCTTCCAAGAAGGTATATGAGCCATCAAAATGAACACTATTTAAAATCATTCTCAAGGTGGGTGTTCAAAATGAAAAGGCAACTTTTCTAGTAACTCTTCCTCTTCAGAAATTACTCTTTTTTGTAGTTGTTTTTATACTCTTTATGGGCACCCTGCTCCCAAATAAACACATGGAGACTTATTCTTACTCATGAATGCCCAGCCTTAGCTTGGCTTGTTTCTAGCTGGCTTTTCCTTTTTTTTTTTTTTAGAATTTTATTTATTTATTTATTTATTTATTTATTTATTTATTTATTTATTTATTTATTTATTTATTTATTTATTTATTATGTATACAGTGTTCTGCCTGCATATTTTTATTTATTTATTTATTTATTTATTTATTTATTTATTTATTTATTTATTTATTTAATTATGTATACAGTGTTCTGCCTGCATGTGTCCCTGCAAGCCAGAAGAGGGCACCAGATCTCATTACAGATGGTTGTGAGCTGCCATATGGGTGCTGGGAATTGAACTCAGGACCTCTGGAAGAGCAGCCAGTGCTCTTAACCTCTGAGCCATCTCTCCAGCCCCTCTAGCTGGCTTTTCTTAACTTAAATTATCCCATCTACCTTTTGCCTCTGGGCTTTTACTTTTCTCGAGTCTATATTTCTTTTTCCCTTCTTACTCCGTGGCTGGCTGTGTGGTTGGGTGGCTGGCCCCTGGTGTCCTCTCCTCCTTTTTCCTCACTCTTCCTTCTTCTTGTTCTTCTATTTATCCTCTCTGCCTGCCAGTCCCACCTGTCCCTCTCCTGCCTTGCTATTGGCTGTTCAGCTCTTTATTAGACCAATCAAGTGTTTTAGACAAGCAAAGTAACACAGTGCAACACACCTTTCCATTATTAAACAAATATTCCAGGCGGTGGTGGCTCACGCCTTTAATCCCAGCACTTGGGAGGCAGAGCCAGGCAGATCTCTGTGAGTTCAAGGTCAGCCTGGGCTACAGAGTGAGATCCAGGACAGGCACCAAAACTACACGGAGAAACCCTGTCTCAACCCCCACCCCAAAATAAACAAATATTCCACAGTATAAATGAATGTAACACATCTTAAAACAATACTCCAAAAACACTTATTTCAATCAACTAATAGGCTGTGGAACTGCAGAAATGGCTCAGTGGTTAAGAGTACTGGCTGCTCTCCTAAAGGACCTGGACTCAGTTCCCAGCACCAACATGGTGGCTGACAGCCAGGTAATAATTGTCTGTAACTCTAATTCTCGAGGATCTGATGCTGTTTTATGGCCTGTACGGGTACTGCATGCATGCCTCTGCCCTTCTTTTAATAATCTGAAGTAATGATAAAGGTGTGCTTCATTTTGCTTTAAAAAAAATGATGTGTGTGTGTGTGTGTGTGTGTGTGTGTACATACACTTGAGTGCAGGGCAGAGTCCTGGAGCTGGAGTTAAAGAATGCTGTGCATTGCCTGACATGGGTGCTGGGAGCTGAACTCTGGTCTTTGGAGAGTACATGTTCTTAACCACTAAGCCACCTCTCCAGTTCCCTCATTTAACTTTATATGCATGTGTTATAGACATTAAACCACATCTGTTGCACCTTACATATCATATTTTCTACAAGTGGGTCCTAGATTCTAAACTGAAAGGTTAAAAAACACTTAGGGGGTGCTTGGAGAGATGGCTCAGGAGTTAAGAGCATGCCTTGCTCATCTTAGCACCCACATCGGGTACAACCACCTGTAACTCCAGCTCCAGGGGAGCATCTAATCCCCAAGGGCCCCTGCACTCATGTGGACACACCTATAGACAGACAGACAGACAGACAGACACACATGCTTGAGATTAAAATAAATAAAATCAACTTGTGAAAAATATTTAGGAAGTATATTGTTTGAAACATTGTAAAATCTTACAAAACTGAGCCATAAGGCATCTACTAAAGGACAGTTCTACTTGTGCCTAGTTTAGTAAACAGACCAATGAACTGGCAACAAGTCCCACTCTAAAAGTCAGAGGATGGAGATGACTCTTCTGTATTGGATGACCATAGTGCTATCTTCATTACAGACATGAAAATAAAATGTGTATATGGATGGGCTTTTGAAACCCCTTGGGCAAAAAAAAAAAAAAAAAGCTATCAAAAGCTAACGCGAAGTCATTTCCAAGTCTATTACTTTTCCTGCTTTCCCCATCTGCCATCCTTTCTAATTAACAACCTTCCATGAACTTGGAGTACCTTCCTCCACAAGCATCTCAGGCAGTTTTTGTATGGAGAATTGCTTGAACTCCATCTAGGGCTGTGAGTCAGCATTTTACCTGGGCATAAAGTCAAAATGATTTGAAGTAAATAACGTAATCTTTTTGAAAGACATGCACATGTCCTTGGAGAAAATTTAGGGAAAAGTGGAGTTTCTAAGCTTATGAATAGTTTATTACATTTCAACAACTGTATTGTGAATCAATAAAACAAAAGTTAAGGATAATGAGCTCAAGTTATTGATTTTTAAGTTCCAAAATAGAACAGTACAGGAAAGCCATAAAAAAGGGATTTTGGGGTGTGTGTGTAATAGGAATTTAAAGTATCAGAACAGACCAAGGAAAGTCTGAGACACCAGGAAGGTTCCAGCAGCTGCCTTAGACTTCTAATTCTGGTAATTAGAAATATTCATTTTTCACTTTAGAAATACCTTAAAGTTTTTAATATTTATTTTTATTAATTTTATATGCTATGTGCATGTGGGAGCTCTCAAATCCCCTAGATCTTTAGGTACAGACTGTTAGGAGCCATCCATGCTAGGCACTGAATCCAGCTCCTCTGGAAGAGTAGCAAGAACTCACTAGTCACCGCTGCACCCTAGTTTCCACTCTTAAAAAATGTATTTTAAAGTCAAGTAGAGGAGTTTGCAAAGACCAGTGTTGCCTTTTACAAGTGACTCACTTATGTTCCCAATTTCTTTATTTTTTTGGGACAGGGTCTCTTGACAGCCCTGGCTGTCCTTGAGCTCGCTATGTAGACCAGGACGGCCTCAAGTGACAGAAATCTGCCTGTCTCTGCCTCCCAGGCGCTGGGATGAAAGGAATGCGCCACTATACGCAGCTTGGATGTAGGATTTTCTTGCGTAAACATGTTACAGATCTGTGTCTTCAAGATGAAGGGGAGGAAACCTAAGTAGAGTCCAGGCCCTTTATACCGGGCAGCAGCTGTGGAAACGGATCTTTCAGAACTCAATTAGGTGCGTGTACGGTCCATTGGTGTCCAGCTTCAACACCTGCCTGTTCCCATAGGTGCCGTGGGCCACTACAACTCCCGCTTCGGCACACTTGCTGTTGGCGGCTAGCGCTTTTTCACATAGACACACGAACTGGGAGTACAGTTCTAGGCCTTCCTCCTTCCCTGAGTTGGAGTGGTACTGCATGCTTCTTCCTTTCACTCTGCCCCCGAGGGTGGCCTGAGGGATGATGAGAACATCACCAGGCAGGTCCAGGATGGAGACGTGCTTGCCGGTTTCTGTTTCACTTAATTTCACATTTAACAGCGTATTCACTGGGTAGGGAAGAAAGGGAACACGTTCTGAAGTGAAAACAAAGAAAACCACCAATCTTTTCATTGGCTATCAAGTTTCATATTTAAAATCCAGTCTCTTGATGTTAAAAGGGGCTTCACTAAATTACACAGCCCAAACACACACACACACACACACACACACA
>CABHPQ010149888.1:0-20196 GCA_902168405.1 Peromyscus aztecus
TACAAGGATTTCTGTGTCTACAAGCTGGCTCAATCTGGAAATTGGTTCATGGGCCAAGGGACGGAGATTCTCTTTTGCCATGATCTAGTGGTACCTTTCTTGCATTTGTCTGAGCATTTTCCCACTATACAGCTCAAATAAAAATGCGGTAGCATTCTTATCTACTTCATGCCAGGGACTGGGATACTGCTGTGACAGGCCTGCCCATGCTGGTGTTTAGAGGGATGTGGAAGACTTTGGAACTTTAGACTAGAACAGCAGTTGGACACTAAGTGGGGCTTAATGGGCCATCCTCGTAGGAACATGGAAGACAGGGCAATTTGGACTGTGGGAGCTCAACCCTGGAGGTTTCAGAGGGGAAGAATATTAGTAAGCAGCCTAGATACTGTTCTTGTGATTTTTTGACAAAGAACGTGGCTGCTTTCTGTCCTTGTCCAAAATTCTACCCGAGGCTAAATTGAAGAGGTTTTTATTAATGGTCTTGACAGAAGAGATTTCAAGCCAGCCAAGTATTGACTATGTTATCACTCTTATGCAGCTTTATAATGAAAAGGAGCAAGCTGGACAAAAAGAAATACAAAATGTACAGTTTGAGGAGAAAAGGAGCACCAGGAAGTGTAATGGAGCCAAGTCCTGTGTTCAAGGAGATAAAAAGTTCAAAGGAAAGCCTGATGCTAAATAAAATACAGGGAGTGGTGACCTCAGGGCAAGACCCTACTCCTGGTACCAACTTCTGCCACAGTTACTGTTCTAATACACGGGACACCATGTCCAAGGCAACTTGTGTGGTGGTTTGAAAGAAAATGGCCCCATAGGGAGTGGCACTATTAGGAGGTGTGGCCTTGTTAGAGTAGGTGTGGCCTTGTTGGAGGAAGTGTTTGTCACTGTGGGGGTGGGCTTTGAGGTCTCATATGCTCAAGCAATGCCCAGTGTGGGACACAGTTCACTTCCTGTTGCCTGCAGATCAACATGTAGAACTCTCAGGTCCTTCTCCAGCACTATGTCTGCCTGCATGCTGCCATATCCTGCAATGATGATAAGGGATTAAACCTCTGAAACTTTAGCCAGCCCCAGTTAAATGTTTTCCTTTATAAGAGTTGCTGTGGTCTTGGTGTCTCTTCACAGCAATAGAAACTCAAACTAAGACAACTTCTATAAAGAAAGCACTTAATTGGGGCTTTCTTACAATTTCAGAGATTTAGTCCATTATCATCATGGCAGGGAGCATGGCCACATACATGGTATTGGAGCAGTAGCTGAGAGCTATATCCTGACCTGCAGGCTGAAAGAGAGACACTGTGCTTGACATGGGCTTTTGAAACCTCAAAGCCCACCCCCAGGGACACACTTCCCCCAACAAGGCCACACCTCCTAATCCTTCTAATCCTTATAAATAGTGCCGTTCCCTGCTGAGTAAGTATTTAAATACGCGAGCCTATGGGGACCATTCTTTTTCAAACCACCACATATCCAAAGATGAGGAAAGGAAAAAGGTTGGCCCCATTTGGATTGTTGGAGGTTGGAGATATCAGAACACAGTATCAGTTTTAATATAGAAATATATGCAAGCATATTCCTGCTATGGAAATGAGGCTACCTTGGGAGGGGAGGCAGCCTACAGCCCAGATCAAGGTCTCTACCCATTACATTATTGAAAAGACCATTCCTCCTGAGAATAATCACTCAGACTACAGCTGAGAAAACCCAGTGTTGTATGCAGGAAGGGAAGTGGTGGCAGGTTAGACCAGTCAGAGAAACATAGACACCAGCTGAAAGTACAGGTGGTGGACCTCAGGTGAGCCTGATTAGACACAGACGAGCATGGACGTGCATGGACGCAGGAGGCAGACGGGGGCGGGGTCTGATCTCATAGAATCTATCTCAGATTCTCCCAGAAACTGCTTAAGAAGTACATTAGTTAATGGATGCAAAATGTTTCCTGATTAATCTGACAGTGATCTTGGCTGACTCACCTCACCCAGGTGAAGCTGTCATCACTATACGTCCATTGGTACCATGGGTTTGAACATCACTGGAAATGTGGAAGTCACAGGAAACCTGTAACACTGAAGGGAGTGCCCTGAGTTGGAGACGTTGGCTCTATGGACTGGATGGGCTTTGGCAAAAGCCTTGCTTTCTGATTGTTAAGGTTGACTGTTGTTACTAAGTATCAGGTGACTTTCAAAGTACTTTTTTTTTTCTTTTTTAAGACAGGGTTTCTCTGTGCAGCCCTGGCTGTCCTGGAACTCACTCTATAGACCAGGCTGGGTTCAAACTCACAGAGATCCGCCTGCCTCTGCTTCCCAAGTGCTGGGATTAAAGACGTGTGCCACCACTGCCCGGCCCTCAAAGCACTCTCAGAAGTGTTAGGAGCAGCATGTTGCTCAGCCCCTTTGCTCTGCTGGTGCAGGAAAAGAAAATAACCACATGGGGATGAGAGAGGGAGAACGATGTTAGGACAAATGTGATAAACTAGATTCAGGTGTTAGGAGCTATCTGTACCTGTGGAGCCTGGATGTCACTTTCCTATGATTTGGAAATACAAATGTGGGTAAAAACAGCTGATCTGCAGAGAGCAGAAGCGTGATCACTGTATGAGGGCAGGATTGGAGAAGTGGGGCCAAGACACGAGGTATGAGCCTGGGGGCTCCACACACATTGGGGTTCAAAAGAACTTCCCACAAGTCCTATGAGACTCAAGGAGAGGAGCATGGAGTCAGTACCAGTGCAGAAAGGCATGTTCTAGGAGATGAAGGTTTTCAGCCCTCTGATCTAATCCTTAGCATCATATCCAGTAGAGAATTTCCACACAGGACACACACACACACACACACACACACACACACACACACACACGCAGTTATGACTGAGTTTTAGGGACTTGGGAAATGAGTCTATGGGTAGAATACTTATGTACAAGTGTGAGGACCTATGTTTGAATCCCCAGAACCATGTAAAACCATATGCAGCAGGATGTCTGTGATCTCGATGCTCCCATGCCAGGATGGAAGGCTGAGAGGGAGACTTTCCAGAAGCACTTGGGCCTGCTAGCCTGGTGTATGCGGTGGAAAACAAGAGAACTTATCTCAAACAAAGTGAAACTCAAGGACACTTGGGGTTCTCCTCTGAATTCCACACACGTGCCCCATGCACTTCCCCCAGTTAAATTTAAAAAAAAAAATAGATGCAAAATGTAAAGCCAGGTACGGAGGCTCACACCTGTAAACCCAGCATTCAAGATACTGAGACAGGAGAATTGTCAGAAGTTTCATGCTATGCTAAGGCAGAAGACAAAGGAAGAAGGAGGAGGAGGAAGGGGAGGAGGAGGAGGGGGAGGGAGGAGGAGGAAGAGGAGGAGGAGGAGAAATCAAATAATAAATTTACATTCAGAAAAAAAAGTGTATGTAAAACAAGACTCCAGGCAGGTAGCTGTTTAGAAAATGTTTGAAAGGGTGTGTCACAGAAAGGAAAGGCATTGGCCTGCTCTGGCTTGGTGATGCTGCCCCCTGGTGGCCCTGGCAGGACTGGTCTCTTAGGGTTTCTACTGCTTTGATAAAGCTGCAAGACCAAAAGCAACTTGGGAAGGAAAAGGTTTATTTCGTCTTACAGCTTGTAGTCAAACATCAAGGAAAATCAGGACAGGAACCTCGAGGCAGGAACCTGGAGACAGGAACTGACAGGAAGACCGTGGAGGAGTACTGCCTACTAGCTTGCTCCTCTCCTCATGGTTTGCTCAACCTACTTTCTCAATAGCATCCAGGACCACCAGCCCAGGGGTGGCACTGCCCACAGTAAGCTGGGCCTCCCCACATCAATTGCCAACCAAGAAAATGCACCCAGGCTTATCCACAGGCAAATCTGGTGGGGGAATTTTCTCAACTGAGGTTCCCTCTTCCAAAATGGTCCTAGTTTGTATCCAGTTGACATAAAACTGGCCAGCACACTGTGAGTTTGATACACAGACACATCACTATTCAAGTAGAACCTTTCCTTTCTCATTTGTCCTCAAGATGGCATGTTAATATTATATAGTAATATAAAGCACAAATAACTTTAAAAACCCTACAGTCTTTAAAAACTCAGTTTCTTTAAAACAGCCAAAATCCCTCTCATAGTTTAAACCTCTCTAAAATATCCATAGTTTCTCTAAAACTCCAAAGTATCTGTAAAATTGAAAACCCTGTCTGGAAAACCAGTAAATGAATAAATAAATAAACAAACAAACAAACCAGTGAAAGAATGAATAAAGGAAGGAAGGAAGGAAGGAAGGAAGGAAGGAAGGAAGGAAGGGAGGGAGGGAGGGAGAAAGAAGCTGAATAAATTAGGTAGAGCAAACCAGGAAGCAGCATTTCTCCATGGCTTCTGCTTCGGGTTCTACCTCTCGGTTCCTGCCCTGACTTCCCTTCATGATGGACAGTGATCGGGACGTGTAAGCCGAAACAAACCCTTTCCCTACCAAGTTCCTTTTGGTCGTGGTGTTTTATTTCAGCAGCCCTAAGGTACTCCCCATTGTCCATCCCTCCTGCGTGACCCCAGGATGGCATGATGAGCTTCACCACGGCCCGCCTCCCTCACTACTGGACTGCAGCGGCACTTTGTGGAGTGGGCAGACCAAAGAGGAAGGAGGAAAGGGGAGAAGGGAGAGCAGCAGTGTGCAAGAGATCGAGGGAGTGAGGAACAGGGAGAGAGTATGGTATGTGAGAAAGGAAAGGGGGACGGAGTAAATGAATCAATGAGTGAGTGAGTAAGTGAATGAGTGTGTTTGTGGTGAGTGAGGAGTGAATGAGTGAGGGATGAATGCAGAGGAGGGATGGCAGAAGTGTGGCGGATCTGACCCCCTCACTAGGCTCTTAATAACCCCAAGCTAACTCCGGAAGTTTCCACGACCAGATGAAGGTGTTTGAAAGTTTGTGGTCAGTGATGACAAGACCCTGACTTGATCTTTGCTAACCTGAGGGGAAAGAACAATAGTCAAGAGGCAGGTGAATGGGCTGAGCTCGCCCTCCCCACCAGCCCCTCCACACACGGCAGGGCCAGGCGTTCCACAGCTTAGCATGCAACATTCCTGGATGGACCAGGCCCTCGGAAGGTGGGAGGCTACTGTCCCCTTGGGTAAGCACCACCCTTCCTGCAGGGGCTAGGCTTTTGTCTCCAAGCTGGGGAAGCCCAAGCTGGTTGGTCTGTAGAGAGCTCCTGTGTCCAGACTGCCCAGGCCCATCTGGGTCTCCTCAAGCACCCATTTTCTAACTTCCCCTGCCTGCCCCACGCATCCCTCATAGGAACCTCCGGAGACACACCCACTCCAGGCCCCTTCAGGTTGCCCTCTTGGCCCCACCCTCTGTCTGTCTCCAGCCTTCCTCACTGTTGACTCTAGCTGCTTGCCTGGTAACCCAGCAAAGTGGGGATTCCCAGCTGGGGATTTAGCTCAGTGGTAAAAAAAAATAAAATAAAAATGTCTGTATTCAGTCACTCAAACATGTGCTCACTCATACAAAAGTGGGGATTCCCAGCCTGGTTGAAGAGTTAGCCGTGGATCTACTGGGAAATCCCTTTGGTGGAATGTACGGGCGATCACCCACACAGTCGGTAGCCATGGTGTCTCCAGTGGGGACATTTTCTGGAATCTTTTGTCTTTTATTTATTTTTTATCTATCTATCTATCTATCTATCTATCTATCTATCTATCTATCTATCTATTTATTTTGGTTTTTTGAGACAAGGTGTCTCTGTGTAGTTTTGGTGCCTGTCCTGGATCTCACTCTGTAGACCAGGCTGGCCTTGAACTCACAGAGGTCCGCCTCCCTCTGCCTCCTGAGTGCTAGGATCAAAGGCGTGCGCCACCACCACCTGGCCATCTTTTGTCTTCTTAGTCTTTCAAGAACATGTGCTTTTGTTAGAAGTCAAATAAACTCCATTGGCGTTTCCTTGTTTAGCCCCTCCCCACTGTGTGTATTTTCCTGGTCAGGGTCAAGATGAAGAAGAACCACAAGGGTGGGAGCCACCTAGGAATCACCGGAGCCTCTGGTCACCTGCCTTCCCCACAGAGACTGCCCAGGCCAGCCCATTCGGTACACGCAGGATTCCAATGATACTGTTTTTCTGGAGTGCTGGAGGGGATGCTGGCCCAGGGGTGATGTCAGAGCCCTAAGGCTGAAGGGAGGAGAGGAGCTAAGCCAGGTAGAAGCTGCTAGAAAGGGCATCTGGGTCCTGTGGAGCAAGGATGGAGGAGGCCCCAGCCCAGAGTGGGGTCAGATCAGTCCTTTAGAGAAAACAGGACGTCCGTCCCTTGCCATGCTCTACTTTGTGGATGGCTATGGGGATGAGAGACTGTTCAGTTTCACTTTGCTAAGGGCAATACAAAACCATGAGGCCCCAAAGCCTGCTCCACCTGCCTGTCCTTCACCACTGCTGGAATACACTTAGAGTCCTTGGTCCTCGTCCCCATATTCCAAGGGTTCATCTCCCAGTCCTAGGTTTGGCCCTCCAACAGGAAAAAATGTCTACCTAGAGAGGTAAAAAATGTCTTATTTTAAAAAGGAAATAGGCCGGGCGGTGGTGGCTCACACCTTTAATCCCAGCACTCGGCAGGTAGAGCCAGGTGGATCTCTGTGAGTTCAAGGCCAGCCTGCTCTACAGAGCGAGATTCAGAACAGGCACCAAAACTACACAGAGAAACCTTGTCTTAAAACAAACAAACAAACAAAAGGAAATAGAGAGGCTGGGAATATGGGTCAGTTCAAAAAGTGTTTGCTTCACAAATGAGGACCACAGTTGGGACCCCAGTATCCACATAAAAGCTGAGACTGGGGCCGGGTGTGGTGGCGCACGCCTTTTACCCCAGCACTCGGGAGGCAGAAGAAGGTGGATCTCTGTGAGTTTAAGGCCAGCCTGGTCTACAGGGACAGTTCCAGGACAGCCAGGGCTGTTACACAGAGAAAAAAAAAAAAGCAAAAGCAAAAAGCTGAGGCACGAGGACAAGCATGGTGGTCTGCCTGGACTGCCTTTCTGCTTGCCAAGCAGAGATAGGGATTCCTGGAGCAAGTAGGCTGACTAGTCTAGCCAAATTGGTGAGCTCTGGGTCCAGTGTGAGACCATGTCTCAATAAATACAGTGGAGAGCAATCGAGGATGATATCAGGTGTTAACCTTTGGCCTCCATACATGCCACAGATACACACACACACACACATACACACACACACACACACAAGCAAACAAAAAAAACACAAAAGAGGAAGTTAGGAGCTGGTGCTTGTGATCCCAGCCCTTGGGAGGTGACAGAGGAGGATCAGGAGTCCCAGCTCATCCTCTGCTAGTGAGCCGCAGGAAACCCTATCTCAAAAGCATAAAAGATAAGCAACAATAACAAAAGGAGGTTAGGATCATCGTTTGTTTTTGTGTTCTCATTCTCAGCTTTTCTCAGTACTTCTTACAATGAAGAACAAAAGGTAACCTCGGATGTCATTTATCACCATCTCTGTACAACTTCTGTGAGGCGCGCGCTTCAGCGGCATCGGCTCCAAAGCCCACTACTCGCTGCCTCAAGCCCTTGTACTCCAAGTATGTTGGGAGTCTCTTGGGGAAGTGGGGGGGTCAGCCCCAACCGTGAGTGACCCGGTGAGGTAGCTAACAAAAGTATGTGTATGACTGGGCCGAGACAAGGCTCTTAAGGAGCAGCTGGGATTTGACTCAGAGCCCTGAGGTCTTCGTCTCTGATCCAGCGCTGGAGAAAATGGGGCAGAGAGGCTTGCTCCTTTCAGGAGTCCCAGTCTACTTCCCTTGTGATGCCAAGGCCAGAAATCGCAAGGCACAGACAGGCATGCCAGATGCCAGATGCCCCCTTATTTGCCAGCAGCTATGCCAACCTCTTTCTGGGGTGTCCACTAGCACTTCCTAAAGTAAATGGTAGAGGGCTCCCTAGGGAGGTTATATGGGGCTACCAGGAGCTGGAGCAACTGGCCACCGTGCCCCACGGCTCCCCTAGAAGACAGTGATGTCTACGCAGAAAAAGCCCCACTGGGAGCCCTCGGGGTTGGATCCTATCCCCCTATGGCTCTTTGGCTGTGTCACAGCCCCTAGGGAGCATGATGGTAACCTTAGATGCAGGTCATGTCTACCTCTGTGGAAAGCCCCGATATACACTGCAGTAGCCACTGGACAATGCAGGAAAGCATAGGAAATAAAGTCGACATCCAGTGCTCTGCAAAGTGCCCTGCCGATGGCTCTCCTTCCAGCCACATCCTGCCTGAGTCCCTGGCAGCCTAAGGTGCTCTCAAAACACAGCCGCTTTCCACATAGGAGAGCCTGGAGGTTCTGGACATCCAAGGAGTAGATATCTACAGAGTTGAGTGGCCTTAGGAAGGAAAGATCAGCAGTGTATCTTCCAGAAAGGACCAGAAATATGTGACTGTGCTGGTTTCGAGGCTTAGCATCCTCCCCTGAGGTATAATGGGCTTAGCAGAATTCCTCAGGCAGTCTTTCTGGGGAGCACTGTAAACCCGGCTCAGCTGGCTGTGACCCTGGAGGATGCACAGGCTTGGGGAAGGTGTAGGTGTGTGCAAGTGCTGTGGGTGAGCGTGTCTCCTCTGAGTCCTTTAAGTATGTAACCTCTGTCTTTGTGGACCACTTTTTCCACCCTGTGTGGATTCTGGACACTTCTTGTCGAGAATGGTCTGTAACTAGCACATAGATGATGGGGTCGGCCACACTGTTAACTGTGGACAGGCACAGGAACACCACGGAGACGGTGTACAGTCTGTTTTCAAAGGCACACACAGCATCCATGGCTCCTCTGAAGAAGGAAAAGCTGACGGCCTTGACGAGGAGCACCAGGTGGTAGGGGGCAAAGCAGACCAGGAAGATGGCGACGACCGCGATGGCGGAGTGCTTCACCTTAGCCTTCTGTGCCGCGCTCAGGCTCGTGCTCAGCTTGATGCTCCTGAAAACTTGGTAGTTGGTGAACGCGAGAGTGATTAGAGGCACGGCAAAGCCAAAGGTAAACCGCAGGTAGTGGTAGGTGGCTATGGTAGCGTTCACCCTCAGGGGCTCAAAGCAGGAGCTCTTCTCCATCGGTAGGTTAAACACCGGGTAGTTCACAAGTCCAACAAGAGCAAACACGCCGGCAGAAATGAAGATGGCGGTCTTCTGGTGGCGGTGGCCTCGGCTCTCCAGTGCATAGACCACTGCCAGGTAGCGGTCGCAGGAAATGCAGCACAGCAAGAGGATGCTGATATAGATGTTGCAGAAGAAGATGTAAGCTGTCACTTTGCAGGCCTGCGGACCCAGGCTCCAGTTGTGCTGGTTCCGGATGTAGATGATCCAAAGTGGCAGCGTGCTAATGTAGAGCAGCTCGCAGAGTGACAGGCAGAACAGGTAGACCGCTAGCACATTTCTCTGCAGCACCTGCAGCAGTGTCAACCATGCAGTGAGGCAGTTGGCCGGCAGGCCCAGCATGCACACTGCGCTGTACACCACCATCAGGACCACTCTGCTCTCCTCATAGGGTGTGTGGCAGGTCTCAGAGGACCCCAGCGTGGTGTTTCCTGTGAGACAGAAACGGCAAGGTGGATGGGAGTCTATGGAAACCCCCCAGGGAGATTTATAAGACCAAGAAAAAGTTAAGACGCTCAGTGGTGGCTGGAGCGGAGAGGTGACTCAGCAGGTAAAATGCACTTGCTGCCAGGCCTGGTGACCTGAGTTTGATGCCAGGAGCCCACAGGAGAAGGAGAGAACCAACTCCTGAAAGTTGTTCTCTGACCTTCACATGTGCACTATGGCAAACACATGCCTGTTAGACACACACACACACACACACACATGCATACACGCACACACACACGCACAAATAATAAATAAACATTTTAAATAAAATAGAAGCTCCATAGACTCCAGACTGGACACATCAGGAGTTCAAAAGGACTCCAGCTGGAGGGAGCCAGTGGGACCAGAAACTGGCTGGGACAGGCATCAGCCCCAGGCCTTGACTGTTGTGGTTCTTCTTTCTCTGGCCGCAGTGGCCATCTGGTGGCAAAACCCTCAGCCATGCCCTAGCTCGGCTTTAAGGGCCTCAGGGACACTCTCTTCTGGTCCCAGGTTGATATCTGTTGCTTGGCCTCCCACAGGAATTCAGGGCCCATTAATCCCTTGACCTCTACATGGACATCCAACTGCCCAGAGAAATAATGTGTCCCACATGCTGGCATGGCTCTGGGTGTTCTGGCCAGCTGTTGCAGACTCCCTGTGACCTCAGCTGCCCACGTCATCATCCTCAGCCTGGACAGATTCCATAAGGGCAACTTTGGCCATATGAGTGGTCATATGAGATGTCACAGTAGTCACAGATGTCAGCTGAGAACTGTACTGTCCCTCAGGTGAGGGCCTGTCAAGAAGGTGGCCTGTCCCCAGACATAGAGCCTGATACCTTCTTATGCAACCCATGTGTTTTCCAGGCTTGCTTTTTTAAAATTCTGATGAAATGCACATAGTACAAATGTCCCATCTGAGGCATTGCCCGGCATGCAGTTCGCCATCACTAAGTACACCCACGGTGCTGAACCCAGCCACTACTCACCTCTGGATACTTCTCAGTCTGCAGACCAGAGCTTTTCTAGAAGCACTGATACCCCCATCCCCAGTTCCCTTTTCCCCCATTCTCCCTAACTCTGTAGAGGGGCTCACACAAATAGAGTCTTAATTAGTGCAGATTTATTCTACTGAGCATAGTGTCCTCACGGTTCATCCACCTCGTAGGGTATGTCAGAACATCTCTTTTTTTTAAGACAGAATAGCACCCCATCAAGACACTCCATGCAGGATGACATTCCACAGTGCACATACACTTCACTATCTGTCATGTGTCCATGGACCCTAGGCTGCTTGCCACCACTGGGCTATTATGAATAATGCTTCTGTGAGCACGGGTGTACTCTGACTTCTGTCCCTGTTGTCTCCTTTTTGGGCATGCACAAAAGCAAGCTTACTTAGGTCACGTGGCCACTCTGAGTTTTCTCTTGAGGAACCCTGGGCTACTTCCCACAGTGTCTGCTCCGTTTTGCATCCCCACCCCAACACTCAGGGCTAGCCAGCATCTGTTTTTTTTTGTTTTTTTTTTTTAATTCCTTTTTGACAGTGGGTGTGAGATGCTGTCCTCTCACAATCCGGGTGCCCTTACTCACCACCCAAGGCATGCTGTTATCACATCTGGATAGAGAAACTGAGACTGAGGTTCCAGAGGTGGTGAGCTGCCCTGGACCCCAGTGCCAAATCTTGGCATCAGAACCAGCAGGCAGTGAGGGTGAGGACTGAGCCATGGGCAGCTGCAGGTCTTTAGACGACTCCTCACCTGGACAGCTCCCTCACCACTGTGAAAGCAAAGCACCCTCAGCCACGCATGGGAGTCTGTTCACTCCCTGGTTCAGACACCCCTCTGTCCTTCTGTCCTGTCTCCAGTTTATTGCTTGATCCCAGTGCAGACACTCCGTCTCTGTCCCTACCCACACAGTCTTACTGAAATCTACAATAAACACAATCTGGGACCAACCTGGGCCCTGGCATTTCACAACACCACACAGTCGAGCCACAGATTCCCTGGTGTGGCTCTGTCCCTTGCCACCTGCTCAGGCCCACCTAAGCCTTCAGGTCTTCTCTATGGACACTAGGTCCTGTCACATAGACCATTTGAGCATGACTGTGGCCCTCACAACTCCACACCCCTGCAGGTGACCTTGGTAAACAGACCTGGAGTAGGAAGAAGCCTCTGGAATGGAAAGAAGGGTGAGAAGCCCATGGGAAGCTCCTGGTCAGCTGCTTCCTGGGACCTCCTGACGGCTCTCTTGGGCTACCAGATGGCTCATGACTCACCACTGGTCACTCTCATAGGAAGTAGACATTTAGAGTACCAAATGTCCCCTCACTCCTGTACCTGGCTTTTCCTAGCACTTATGAAGTGGGTGTGTCTTGAGCTCTATTTATTGAATGATTCACTGATGAACTGACTGACTAGGCTGGCCTCACATGCACTATTCAGCTTGCGCCACTTACCACACATGGTTTCATGTGATGGTGGGGACTGAACCCACGGCCTCATGCCTGTTCAACAAGCACTCTACCCAGCGGAGCCACATCCCCAGCCCATTGCATCTTGAGTTTGTTTTGTTGTTGTTTTGGTTTTTGTTTTTCAGGACAGGGTTTTTCTGTGTAGCCCTGGCTGTCCTAGAACTAGCTCTGTAGACCAGGCTGGCCTCGAATTCGGAGATCCACCTGTCTCTGCCTCCTGAGTGTTGGGATTACAGTTGTGCACGCCACCACCGCCCGGCTGCATGTTGATTTTCGAATGGTGAGACCAGGTATACCACAGAGGAATTCCTGCGGCCTTCTTACGTGTCAGAGTCAAAGGAGACTTTCTCACCTGCTGCACGGGTGGGCTCTGTTCTCATGGCAGCTCTGATGCGGGTTTTGTGCCCCTTGTGAAGGTGGCTCTGACCGCAGCTTCAAGGGGCCTGGAGAAAGGGCAAGTTGAGAAGTATTTAGGTAAAAATGCAAAACAACAACAACAAGAAACCAACCCGTCAGCCAGCCAGGCGTGGGGCCGCGTGCCTGTAACCCCAGCACTTCAGATTAAAGCACACGGGCTGACTCATTCAACAAAGATGCTAGAGCATCCCACAAGCAACGAAAGGTAACCCAGTAGAGAGAGCCGGGCACCGGGGAAGCCAACAAGCATCAGTGCATCACCCTGGGTACCATAGTTGAAATTGTTGTTTGTCATAGTTGGCAAAGCTGGAAGGCACATGAGCATCCACAGAAGGATTAAGAAAAGCTCCCCAAAGGCCAAGAAATACAAAAATAAGCACAAGGAAGGGGGTTCTTGTTTTTGTTTTGTCTTTTCTTCCTGTCAGGTTGGCAAAAATAACTAAGTCGGTGTTCTGGAGACATGGTGCCCTGAAGCTCTATGATGGGATTGTTGGTGGGTACAAATATTTCACAGCCCAATTTTGCAGTCAGTTTCCAACAACCTTAAGAAAATTTAACTTTTAACTTGCTAAAATTCTTCCTAAGGGCATTTTTTCTCTGATTAAATAATGACCCAAAAAGTTAAGTATGTGTGACCCAAAAGCTATATTCAAGCACATCACCAGTGTGAAGGGGACAAGGACCCCTCCCGGACCCTCTGGGGAAAGTACCATCAGTGCACAGAGCTGTGGACTGGGAATCCAGTGGATCCTTCACCTGAGCTACGGCTGCTATGGCAGCGGCTCTCCCAGGTGGGGACTGTGCCCATCCATCCTAGCTGTTGTGCCCATCTCCAAGGCCTGGCAAGAGATTTCAGGCTCTCTGGCTACTCCCAAAACTGGAGTTCCAGGGCGAGGGAGAACTGAGATGCACTACAGGAGTCCCCAAATATTGACAACAGTTACATGGGCCAGGGCCCTCAAGGGAAGAGCTGAAGGGATCCAGTCCTACCTGGGATCAGCACAGTCAGAAGTTCTTGAATACAGAGGGGAGACATCACCTCAACCGAGCACCACCCATCTGGGGTGCCACTTTGTCTGATCTACCTAGGGTCACACCACACGTCACCTGGAGTCCCACTTCCTTGCCAGCTGCTGAGCCCCTGAGCCCCTGAGCAGGCTGTGGACCCTAAAGGGCTGCCCTACATCTGACACAGCAAGCTGCCCTCTCCTTCCAAATTCAAAATAACAGTAATCATGACCCTCACGCTAGTGAATGAACGTGTGACCACACGGACCAGAGCCTGCAACCCCAGAGTGCGCGGTGGGAGCTACACAGCACCTGCCCTCCTCGCAACTGGAATTAGAGTTCTGAAGAGCCAGCAGAGCCAGCCTAGAAAGACAGGTCTGTCCCCTGCACCAAGCAGCCCTGAGGATGAGGAAGAGGGTGGTGCTTAGCTTTCAGCCACTTTGCAGAAAGAAGCCAGAGGAAGCAGGGGCTCAACCGAAAACGTGACACACACTTTCCTCCTGCGGTGAGGGCACACTGGTGGAGACCGCCCTAACTGCCAGTTAAGTCCCCGTCGTCACCTGTGGACAGAGCTTGGCTAGGGAGGCGGTTGGGACCATCTGCTCAACCTGGACAGGGAAACACAAGGCTCCCATATCCACATCTGGGTCATGTCCCTAAACCCCAGGGCATCAGCACCCATATCAAAGGAGGCCAACCATGAGTCTCAGGCAGGAGCAGCCTGGGACACCACAGAGAGGGGGCCTCTTGAACCCCCATGCTATGATGTGGCCCCCTCACCATGGCTGGCTTTGGGTACCCCCAGCCCTGACAGAGATACTGGCCTTGCAGTCTGGTCAATGTCTTGCTCTCAGAGCACACCGTGCCTTGGGCTTGCCCCTTTCCCAGCCTGCCAGGCTACACACCATTTCCCTTTCTGTTGTCAGTCTTCTCCGTTATAAAAGGGATCTTGCTCAGGACCCTCAGGGCCCCTCACCTAACCTCCCAGGATCCCTAACCCAGCTAGATCAGTTGTTGTGGACATCTTGCAATAACTGGGCTATTTCTTCCATAGGAAGGGGCATGGGTCAATAGCCCCATGCTCCATGCTTGTCTCAGAGAGTCTAGCCGGGCCAGGCCATCTTATGAACCCGAGCAGAGTGCTTAAAGACCAGGGAGAGAAGGATCCCAGTGTCTGTCCATTTCAAGAAGTAGACACTGCCCTCTCAGCTTTCTGTGGGGGTCTGGCCTGGCTGTGGGTAGTGAATTTTTTTCCTCTTGACATCCTGGACCATCTTTAGGGCTGTATCTCATTTGTGGGATGGTTGAGAATGGTTGGCCCCTGATGGGAGAAGACCATGGCAGACTTTCATTAGAACTCAGCAACAGTGTGCTCCCAAATGTTGTGAGAATCTGGCAGAGGAGGGTCTACCATAGCCACGGGGCCCACGACATCCACCAAGACCATGGCCACATGGTTTACCGTGCTCACGATGTCTGCTTGGACTTGGTGGACTCAGTCCCCCTCCTTGGTATGTACTCAGAGGGACCTGTGACAGACTGAACCCCATCAGGTGTCAGCAACACTGCTGGCCTGATGACCTGGGGACATCACTTGTTTCACTGTAGCCACCAGGCTATGTGACGAACGGGCCCGTGTCACCCGGAGGTCCCTTCCTATCTGCCCTGAGTTCCAGCCACACCTCTACTTCCCCTGTCCACCCTCACGCTCATGCTGATGCTATCTAGCCTGTCTTCAAACCACACCTTCCTCCTGGTCACCTAGCTCTCATCATCCTTCCCACTTCCACTTTCCTGTCTCCAGCCTCCTGCAGAGCCATCCCCATCCCACGCAGCCCCTGTGGCCGCACAGCCCCTTACGTAAGCCCACCTTCTGAGGAGAGCGGTGCTTGGAGCCTCCGAGGCATGCACAGGCAGCATGCCCCCTATGATGGCCACAGCCCTGGAGCCCTGTGCTCTGCCTGCACCGATGACCGTCCCTCCAGTCTTCAGACTCATGCTTGTCACCTTTGGATTACGGAGCTTTCCAAATAGACAAGAAAGCACAAAGGAAGGACACACCTTGTCTCTGCCACCTGCTGGTTCTACCTGCTTGTTTCACTTGGGACTTGTGAGGTGGGTTGTAGCTGAGGGCCACTGGACTGTCCCATCGAGTCACCAGCATGCAGTGCCCCATTTCTCTGCTACAGGCATTTCTGGTTGTTTTGGTAATTCACTTTCTCATCCTCCTACAAGACTCTCCTGGGGAGACAGCTCAGTGGTAAAAGTGCTCGTCGAACATGGGTCCAAATATGAGGACCTATATTTGGATCCCCAGAACCCACATAAACGCCTGGTGGATGTGGCAGTCCACATTCCAGCCTTAGAAAGTGGAGATGAGATCCCCAGAGCAAACCAGCTAGCAAGACTAGCCATATCTGCAGACTTCTGGCTTGACTGAGAGGCCCTGATGACTCAGTGAAGGAGGCAGAAGAGCAATTGAGGATGGTTTTGGACATGGATCTCTGGCCTCCACATCCATGTGCATGTCCACTCACATGTGACCACACACATGGAAACATACACGCACACACACACAAAGAAAAAAGCAAGAAAAAAAATCTCCAACCTCATTTCTGTCCTCAAATTCAGAGTGCCCTTTGGGCAGGAACTGTTAAATTACTGGTGTTGACCATATGTCATGTGGAGCTGATGGCCCATCCCCCACACCACACTTCCCAATTTGAAAGGTTAAAAAAATGCCAGTTTTAAATACACATTTCAGTTTGACTGATGTCTAAACCGAGCGCCTGTGCCAGCTACTCTTCCTCACCCTCCCTCGGTTATCTCTATCTTCAGTCCTCTGCGTGGTTAACCCCCTAAGAGGTTGTGCCATGTGCCCTCGTCTGTAAGACCAGGACAACTGTTCGCCTCACTCTCCAGTCCTTGGTGGCTAACCTAAACACTTCATGAGTCTGTCCGGGTGGCCTCACAAATCCAGCAGAGGTTACAAGATCTCCTCTGCTGGGCACGCGGAATGCCTGGCCTCAGAAGTCTGTTAGTGGCTAGTCCCAGGATCTTGCCCCATGACCAGACAAACTACTGCCTATTCCAGCTAAGCCTCCCCTGTCCTGTCCATCCCTCCTCAGAACCTGCCTCCAACCCTAGGTAACTCCTGGAAAGAGGAGCCCCTCACCCCACCAACCATACAGCCCAGGATGTTCCCAAGGCCTTCGTGGCCCTCAGTTCCCTGTCAGAGGAAGTCTAGTCCCTCCACTCTTGTCTGTACCTACAATTGGAGTAAGGATCTTCCAGAAGGATCCAGGTAGGTCAGGGCATGGGCAGTGTGATGTATGCTATTATCCCTGTGCCCCAACGTGGGTGAGTATGGTGCCCCTGCGTCCCCTCTTGGGGACAGACCTTGGTTAAATAATGGCCAAGCCCCATTATTGTACATCAAAGCACATCTCTCTCAGACACCACCGTGGAGGGACTGGCTCCCTCAGGCCCACTCCCCAGACCTAGGACCCACTGACTCACCTAAGCCCGTCCTGAGGCAGCACTGAGCAGGCCCGTCCTGAGGCGGCACTGAACACCCCTCTGCAGGCCCAGCTGAAAGGTTTCAGGAAGTAGTGGGGGTCTGAGCATGCTCACTCTGAAACTCCCCTAACCACAATGCAGGCTGAGCCTAAGGGTTACATCACTGAATGACAACGGGTTGGGATGACAGGAAACAGCTCCAGACTGGTTCGATCTTGCTCTGACAACACACTCAGCAAGGCCTCACCTTCGCTCAGGAACTGAGAGCTGAGAGATGGAGGCTAAAATGGCTGGGCCAGGCCGTTCCATACGGACTGGTCCTCGCCTGCTCCTCAGCCAGACAGGGCAGGTCACATAGCCAGTTCTTTCCATCTTGTTGGGCCTGGCATTGGGAGTTCCTGTGCCAGGAGGGCACTGATTGAGCACACTGCTCCTTGTTAGAACACCCACCTGGTGCCCTGAAAGTACCCTACCATCCCAGCCTATCCCTTCCTGGGGGCAGAGCCCTGCAGGGGTACGCCTCCACCTTGGCTCTGTTTGAGAAACCATCCTTTATTTCAGAACAAAGTCCTCACTCAGTCACTCTACAAGCAGTTTTCCTCATGAGGGCCCCGTGAAAGCTGGAGAGTAAGCAGGAGGCATTACTGGGGCAGCCTCCTACACCGAGGGCTGCCTGGGCTGGTGGGCACAGCAGCTTCTGGGGCTCATACATCTCACATCCAATCATAGCCCATTTTCCCCGGAAAATGCCAGATGGAAACTGTTGTGACCCACCACAAACTCAACCACCTTCCACCCAAAAGGCTGGCTCTGGGCCTGGGGGTATTGGCCCCGTCCCTTGTCAGCCCTCCATGTCCCCAGTTCAGTCTTGGCTCTTCCAGTAGCAAAGGCAAAGTCGGCCCTGAAAGAGCGTGTGCAGGGACAACTTCAGAAGAGCAGAAGGGTCGTGACCCAGACATCACATCCCTGGGTGAGTCCGAGGATAGGAGTTTCTCTGCATCTCCACTCCCACCCCTGCCCAGACCCATGCCAGGCTCCAAGACTGTGCCGCTGGAGGCCTCTTTTCTCTTTTACCCTACCCCCAACAGACATTTACATATTTGTGTGGGTGGCAGTACAGTCCCTAGAAAGCTGGCCCTTGGGGGTGTGGGGCAGGCAGCTGACAAACGAGCAGAAGACAGAGTTCATCGGAACTTTCTAGCTACTCATGGGCTGTGACCTTCCAGGAATCTCGTGCACAATCTCGTGTCCCTGGCCACGACACCACTGCCCCCCACAACAGCCCTCTCCTTGGAGGGCAAAAGGTTTCGGTGGCTGAGGCACAAGTGGACATGGTCTCCTGCAACCTGATGGGCCTTCCTGGGAGCTCCACCTTCTACTCACCACAAGGAGTGGCAGCTGTCTTTTCTGACTCTACAGGTGGCCGTTAGCATCCTTCCCACAGTTACTAATTCTTGTGAATTGGGGTGAGCCGCACTCTTGCCTGCCTGCCCCAGAGGTCTCAGTGTGGCAAACCACACAGCTCTCACAGCATTTAACTTCAACAAGGTTGAAGTTCAATACAAAATGTCCATTTGACCACTCTGTTTTCTGTTTTGTCTTGTTTTTGTTTTGTTTTGTTTTTCCCAAGGTTTCTCTGTGTATTCCTGGCTGTCCTGGAACTCATTCTGTAGACCAGGCTGGCCTCAAACTCACAGAGATCCTCCTGCCTCTGCTTCCCGAGTGCTGGGATTAAGGTGTGCACCACCACTGCCTGGCCCATTTGACCACTCTTTAATGAGTACCTCCAGTATCCACCGTCATCTCCAGGACTTTTTCACTTTGTAACGCTGGAAGTCCTCGTTCAGCAACACCACCTGTGGTAGTTTGAATGTAATTGACCCCCATAATCTCATAGGGAGTGGCACTGTTAGGAGGTGTGACTTTGTTGGATGGGTATGGCCTTGTTGGAGGAAGTGTGTCACTGTGGGGGCGGGCTTTGAGGTTTCCTATGCTCAGGATACCGCCCATTATCTCAGTCAACTTCCTGTTGCCTCTAAGGTATAGGACTCTCAGCTGCTACTCCAGCACCACATCTGCCTGCAGGCTGCCACACTCCCCACCATGATGATAATGGACTGAACCTCTGAAACTGTGAGCTGCCACCTCAGTTAAATGTTTTCTTTGTAAGAGTTGCTATGTGGCCGGGTGGTGGTGGCGTATGCCTTTAATCTCAGAACTTGGGAGGCAGAGACAGGCAGATCTCTGTGAGTTTGAGGCCAGCCTGGCCTACAAAGTGAGATCCAGGACAGGCACCAAAACTACACAGAGAAACCCTATCTCAAAAAAAAAAAAAAAACCAAACAAACAAAAAGAGTTGCTGTGGTCATGATGTCTCTTCACAGCAATAGAACTCCTAACTAAGATACCACCCTACCCAGTTGTGGCCACCATGATTCAACCTCCTGCGTCTACAGAGGTAACCAATCTAGGGACCTCAGCATCAGTATCATCAGATACTATTTGTCCCTGAGCCTTGTTCATGTTGTTCATTACAGTGTCCTCCAGTTTCACCAGCTACAGCAGGTGTCTGAACACTTCTTCCTTATGACTGGATACTGTTCCACCATAAGATGAATGCATGCTGCTTATCTGTTGTCTGTAGATAGACACGTGTCCTCCACGGATGGACTCAAGGGCCACTTCTCCACTGGGGCCTCTGTCTTTGTCAGGGTTTCTCTTGCTGTGATGAAACACCATAACCAAATGCAAGCTGGGGAAGAAAGTGTTTATTTGGCTTACACTTCCATGCCGTAGTCTGTCATCAAAGGAAGTCAGGACAGGAACTCGAGCAGGACAAGATCCTGGAGGCAGGAGCTGATGTAGAGGCCACAAAGGGGTGCTGTTTACTGGCTCGTTTCTTATGACTTGCTCTGCCTGCTTCCTTATAGAACCCAGGACCACCAGCCCAGGAATGGCACCACCCACAATGGGCTGCCTCCCCCTCCCCATCAATCACTAATTACAGCTGGATCTCATGGAGGCCTTTTCTCAGTTGAGGCTCCCTCCTTTCAGATGACTCTAGCTTGTGTCAAGTTGACATAAAACCAGCCAGGACAGCCTCTTAGCAGGAGTGCAGGATTGATGGATTTTTACTCTCTTGGTATATTCTTGTCAAACAAGAATTATTCTTCTTCTTCCCCTCCTCCTCCCCCTCCTC
>CABHPQ010149889.1:0-32077 GCA_902168405.1 Peromyscus aztecus
CTGTTGGCCATGGACTTCTGAGCATGTGGCCTACACATACATATGGATAATAGAGCCCATGAGACACCTTGGATAAAATTAATTTTTCCTTTGCTAGCAGTTTTCATTTGCAGACAGTTTCTTGTTTAGAGTGGGAGTCCATGTCTATTTTCCCCTCTTTGTTCTAGGATCCTGTGTGGCTGGAACCATTTTTTAAAAAGAAAATATTAAATGGCATCTTCAAATGTAATAATTTATTATTAGATCAAATTTAATACACATCTTTAAAGTAAGCATACATTAATACAAGCAATGCTTAATTCTACAGACATAAGCAATTGATTAATGAACATTCAAAGTAAAATGTTACAGAAAATAATGTGTCCAATTACCTAATATCATCAATAAAATTACCAGTAAACTTATATTCCACTTCCAATTACCCTACTACTAACTCTTTATTTGGTATTAGCTTAGTGCTTAAATGTTAAATGGTAATATAAGTGAAGGTTCTCACAAGTGACAGAACATGGCATGATATAAATGTCATGTATATATCATGTATGATATACAATGTATATATGTGTATGTGTATATATAATATATATTATAAATGTGTATATCAATAGATGATACATTGTTCACTATATATGTGTGTTTGTATATGAAATATATGTGGATGATACATAGATTAATAGAACTATAATAGATGATAGATAAATGATAAGCAGATGCTAGCTGGTAAAGAGATAATAGATAAATATTAAATAGATGATATAAAGATCATAGATATATAGAGAATATATAAATAGGTAGACATACAAAGATGGATTGAATTTCTAAGGCACTTGTGACTACTGTGTTTTGTGATTAAAATTTCCTTTGATCTACGTTTTGGCAAAACATAAAATATGAAGACCAGCCACAAAATTCTTCCTGAATTTGAAAGTCTGAATTCTAGGAGTGTCAAGGTGCAAGGACAAGAGAAGATGGGTCTCTTCTCCAGTAGGGGAAAGATTTATTTATTCACTCCTCTTCTCCACAGTTTTACTAGTTTATTAATTTGTTTGTTGTGTTCTTCTTCTTGAAGACCCTTACCAGATTGACTCATGTCCACATTCGTGAGAACAGACTTCTCTGTTGAGCTCATTGATAAAATCCTTGTCTGGACTGAAAATACTATCAAACATAAATCCAGAAATAGTCTTCTAACAGTTAAGAGGAAGTTCCTTAACATTTAATTATTACAAATGATTTTTCTTCAACTGTATGATCTGTCCAGTTTTTATTAGAGACTGAAAAACTAGTTTATAAAATAAAGCATGGTTGATCAGTTTAAAATTTCAATTAAGGAAGCATTAGATGAAATCATGTTATTACCACATTTGCTGTTTTAGTAAAAATATATTCTGAATTCCAAATGTATTTTCTGAATTGAAGCTATATGATATTACATTACTCTACCTTTTAAATAAATATGTATTAATATCAAATTAGCTAAAATTCCAAATTTATTCATATAACTAATTAAAACAGAACATAGATTTCTTTGCTTATATATTATTTTTGTTGTGTTAATTGATTATGGATTTTAGTTGCAAAGATTTTTACCTAAATTACACACCTATAAACACCTGCTTTTTATTTGTGTTAATGTGACTATGGTCAATATTTTGAACAATTTTAAAAAGGTATAAAATACCTAGAGCTTGTCCTTGTTTGCAGCATGAATTATAATTGGTTTTAATAATAATAACTGGAATTGGATATCATAGTGAAAGCTGAAAGATCAGAGACATAGAATAGCCAGTCACTAGAAAGACTTCTTACCTCTAGGAATCCCCAGACTGAAAGGGGTCCAAACTCTTGTCTCCACCTGCTTTATTATTTCCTCTCTCTGCCAAGCCATATCACTTCCTTTTTCCTCCTCCCAAGTACTAGGATCAAAGGCATGAGATCCCAAGTGGTGGGATTAAAGCTGTATGCCACCACTGCCTTGCCTCTAGTAGCTAGCTATGCACTTTGATCTCCAGGCAAGCTTTGTTTGTTAGAGCACAAACAAATTTTACCACACTTGTTGTTTGAAAGAATGATTGTAATATTTGGGGTATTGAAAAATGTAGGCAGAGTTTTCCTGTGCTGGTATCCATTCCCAAATAATCACTTAGAAACTTAACATGAATTATAAATGTTTGGTCGATAGCTCCAGCTTGTTACTAGCCAACTTTTACATTTACATTAACCCATATTTCTTTCTTTTTTTTTTATTTTTTCGAGACAGGGTTTCTCTGTGTAGCTTTGCGCCTTTCCTGGAACTCACTTGGTAGTCCAGGCTGGCCTCGAACTCACAGAGATTCACCTGGCCCTGCCTCCTGAGTGCTGGGATTAAAGGCGTGTGCCACCACCACCTGGCAACCCATATTTCTTATCTACACTCTGCCACATGGCTCATGGCTTGTTACCTCATTTTCAACAGTCCCGTTACCTCTGCATCTTCTGGCATCTCCTCTGACTCTACTCTTCTTCATCCCAGCATCCTTAGTTTGCTTGCCCCTCCTATACTTTCTGCTTGGCTACCAGTCAGTCAGTTTCTCTATTAAACCAATCACAGCAACAAATCTTCAGAGTATACAAAGGGAGTATTCCACAGCATTTCCCCCCTTTTGTTTAATTAAAAAGGAAGGTTTTTAAATTTAACAGAGTAAAACTATATATAACAAAAACAGTTATCAAGTAAGAATTACAGTTACAATATCCAGTCCATTTGTAATTGGCAAAATTAGAGAAGACAATTTTATCTATTATCTATCTTATCTTTGTGAATCTAAAGTTTTATATCTAATTTACCTTTTTATCATAACTAAGGAAAACTTTAAGCCTAATTATTTAGGCTTTAACTCCAACAAAGACTCCCTAAGAGTGAAATGTTAACTAATGACAGGGACATCTGGCTACCTAGACTGCTCCCCTCGGTTCTTCTGTAACACTGAGGCATACAACTTTGGCTTAAAAGCCTAGAATATCTGGCAGACATTTTTTTCTGAAGCAGAAAATTTTGAAGGACTGTCTTGGCAAAGTTCAGCAGGTACTTTTCTTTGTTTCCTGCCTGTCTGGTTTGGGACTCAGACTGTCAGCAGTCAAGACAAGGACAGTTTCTTCTTGCACAGATGGCTAGCTTTTGTCATAAAGAAAGAAAACTTTGCCAGGCAGTGATGGCGCACGCCTTTAATCCCAGCACTCGGGAGGCAGAGGCAGGCGGATCTCTGTGAGTTCGAGGCCAGTTTGGTCTACAGAGCAAGATCCAGGAAAGGCGCAAAGCTACACAGAGAAACCCTGTCTTGAAAAACAAAACAAAAAACAAACAACAACAGCAAAAAAGAAAACTTCATATGGAGTTGCTTCAATGCCCATCATCATTTTTTGAAGTAGATCTATGCTTCCAGCAGCATACATTTCTCATTTTGAGAAAAGCATCTGTTATTGAAACATTTTTAAAATGCCGTATTCTGTGGTCTTTGAAGTGTTCAATGATAACTTATCTATCTGAAATATATTTCTGTATGACCTTGAAAACCTAACTATCAGGACTTTAAGTTTGATAGTTATGAGTGACTATTCATGCGTATTTCTTTATTATCATAAATAGTCATCAAAGATGAAAATTTCACATTGCATAATTAAACAAGCTATATAGGTATGAACTATATAGGTAATTCCTTAAACAAAAATAAAAACATAAGGAAAATAACCTTAAATTTGTATCAATAAACAAAGTATCTTACTCCAAAGTAAAAACATATACACAGTATAACAGAAATAACCTTAAATTTATATCAATATACAAAAATCCATACCAATGTAAAATATTTGAGACTAGTAGTTGCTATTTTACTTTAAAAGTAAATTCAATGTTAGAAAAAAGATCTTTGAATTTTGTTCTTGTTTTAGCTTTTCATTTTATTTACTATGACCAATAGCAACTTGTAACCATCCCCCCTTAAATTATAACAGCTATCCATAACCAATATTTTGGGGATGTGGGCATCATCCTGTAGGGGTGAATGCCTGTACTAGTTTCTGGTCTTAAGGAATCTCCCCTTGGCCATGCCCAGAGGGGACAGGTACCTAGCAGTTACCTGCTGCCTACTAAGGGCAGTGCTTCAGGAGTAAAACCCAGACAGTCATCCCTACACGATACTTTAGGGTACTTCTTGCTCTTTGTGGGCACTGTTATCTTTAGGGGAACCTTGATAAAAATCAATGAAATTGGTAGGTGTTGACTAGAGTATTCTGTGAAGCTGGGTAATCTCAGGCAGCAGCCTCAAAGCTTTTTTTTTTGGATGCTGAATCACTGGGGCCATCTGTTTTTTATTGGTGTCTTATTCCCTTGCTCTGAAAATACATAAACTTTTAAAAGTAGCATACATATGTGCATTAATACTGGTCTAGACTGTGCATTGTGGAAGTCAGCCAAAGATGAACTTTTTTAAATGTTTGAGCACATAAAAATACACATTACATGTTTTTTAGTTTTCATAGATTTATTTCTTTATATCTGATCAAACCTAATCTATACAAATTTGGAATGAATCCATAGCTTCTCATTTTCTGTGGAAATAAAAGCATAACCTCTTCCCCAAAGCAAACTAACTTTTGACTTAAATTTTGAACTCAATATATTTTTAAAATACCTTTGTTGGTTTAATATAGAAGTTTCCATAATCTAGTGTCTCTTAGTAGCCAAAAATTTTAAAGACAACACAAATAACATATAGGATCAAGACACTGTGTATTTTTCATCTCCACACTGCCTTTTTCCTTTGTATTATTTTACTCATTTTTAAGGACTTTATTATATTAAAACTATGTATTTCTTTTTACAACTATCTATACCTTCTTTTTTCTCTCCCAAGTCTATGTATATTTTTAAACATACTGTAACCCATATAGAGATTTTTTTTTCCATCTGTATCTCCTTTAGTGCATATACATAACCTTTTCTGTGTACAGAAGCAAAACCCCTAACCAGGCAGTGGCTGGAAGATGCCTCTCTGTATGATGGCTGGTGTGAGAGTTCTGCCATGTGGCTTAATTTACGGCATCCTGGCCATTGCAAGGAGACTTGTCTTTGCACTGTGGCCAGCGTGAGAGACAGGAGACCAGGAAGCCATGGCTGGTTCCATTTTCTGTGCTTAGAATTTTTCTTTTAGGCCTTGTTATGCCTTATGTGGAAATTCTGGCCCGATGTTGGAATGCCACTTGTAGGTGGAGTTTTGTTGTGCCAGCAGCCACTCCCAAATAATCACTCAGAAAATTAATATTAATTATAAATGCTCAGTTGATAGCTCAGGTGTGTTGCTAACTAACCTTTACATTTTTAAATTAACCCATATTTCTTGTCTACCCTCTGCCACATGGCTCATGGCTTGTTACCTCGTTTTCTACAGTTCTGCTTCCTCTACATCTTCTGGCATCTCCACTGACTCTGGCCATCTTCCCAGCATCCTTAGTTTGGTTGTCCCTCCTGTGCTTCCTGCCTGACCTGTCAATTTCTATTTAAACCAATCACAGCGCTGAATCTTCAGAGTGTGCAAAGGGATTATTCCATGACAGAAAAATACTCAAAGGATAAAGAAATGGATATACAGAAAACAAATACTTCTTTTTCCTGTTATAATTACTGGAAGTTACAGGGTTTGTCCCCAGGGTGATGGAACTCACCTTATCAGACTTGGAAACAGCATTTCTATGTTTGGTCATCTTCTTGACTTCTGCTTGTAGAAGAAACCAAAGAATTCCATAACCTGGAAAATGATTGACACCGAACATCTCTAGATTTAAATATTTTATTTATTTATTTTATTTAAATTTTTAAAATTTATTTTATATACCAACCATAGATCCCCCTTCCATCCCTCCTCTTACTCCTCCCAACATACCCCGCCAACACCCCTCTATCCCCTTCTCCAAAAGGGTAAGGCTTCCCATGGGGAGTCTGCAAAGCCTGGCACATTCAGCTAAGGCAGGATCGACCACCTCCCCCACTGCATCAAGGCTGAGCAAGGCGTCCCACCATAGGGAAGGGGCTCTAGAAAGCCAGATCATGCACCAGGGATGGATCCTGGCCCCACTGCCAGGGGCCCCTCAAAGACACCAAGCTACACAACTGTCTCCCACATGCAGTGGGCTAGTCTGGTCCTCCCATGCCAGTCCCACAGCTGTCGGTTTAAAGTTCATGTGGATTTTGCATCTGTTTCCACCAGTTCCTGGATGAAAGCTCCATGATGACAGTTAGGGTATTCACCAATCTGATTACTAAGTAGGGCAGTTGGGGCACCCTCTCCACTATTGTCAGTTGTCTAAGCTGGGGTCATCCCTGTGGATCAGGAAATATTCTTTAAATTTATTCTTTGTGTCTTCTAACTTTCAGTAGTTTGCTAAGGAAAGTAAAGGAGAATGAAGGCAGGGAAGGGAATGAAACCAACAGTCTTTCTGTTCAATTTAACAATAAAATAAAATTGAAAAAAATCTAAGTTGGAAAATATTGGCAATAGAAGTGAGAAACATAAAGGCAAGTACACAGGGTGATGAAGGACAAACAGGACTATAAGGGATAGAAAACAGATAAGTTTTGTGTGCAATGAGTCTCATCTTATAAATCTTTATTTCTCCATATTACTCTAGAAAGAAATCTCCTTTCTGCCCTTGTGTGTCCATTTCCATTCAAGCTCATTTCCCTTAAGGTCCCTTCTTTCCCAGAGATTCCTCTTGCCACTTCTCTGTGAAAGCAGTATTGATTGAGTGATAAAACAAATCCAGTTACATGGCTGTGGTGATCTCATTTCACAAAAGAGTCTGGAGAAATAAATGTATCCTCAGTGCAAACTTCAGAACACTTAACAGTTTTGAAATCTTGAAATGCCAACAAAAGGAACATTTTCAGAGGAAAAGAACAGGTAAAAGGAGCATGTATCATACAGAATAAAACTGAGAGACAGATACCCCAAAATATCCAAATAAGAGAAAGATATGAGTGAAGAGTAGCCAATGGTATTTAAATATTCCTCAATTAACCTGTGCTGGCAAGCATGCATGTGGTGAGACTCAAGATACATTTAAAAGTGATGTCTGGCTAGATATTTTCTTTTTTTTTTTTTTTTGTTATTACCTGCTTCTTCCTTTTCACCATTGTATTCTCCATTAATGTCTGACAGATGATATATCTCCAAGGTATTTTCATACTATGTGTAATGTATTCATCACAATTATTTTACAGCAGGATATAAGTAATTTAATTAGGGAAATGTAAGGAGAAAGAAGGGAGTTATTTTCTCATCTGTGCTGACAATGTTCCTTCCAAGAGCCAAAGTCTACCTATAAAACAAACTAACACCTGGCATAAGAAGTTGTTTGTCAGGGTTGTGCTAGAGATTCCCAAAACATATAAGGTCCTATTAGCTATAGTTGATCTAACTGCTTCAGCCCTATTGCTGAAGACATTATGCACTTCAGAAATAGCTCAGGGGTTCCTGACCTGGAACTGACCCAAATGCCTCTTTTTGAGGAATAGCTTTTGTGATACAAGGAGATGACATGTAAGCTTCCAAAGGAGAGAAGCAAATCAACAGTCCTATCTAGCTCTGATGCCTGTGAACCAAAATAATAGCTAGCATGGCATACTAACCCTATGAACGCTGTAGTGGGACACATACCTTAGTGGTAAGGAACAGTCCTCTAACTGTAGTAAAGATACTATAATATAATATTTTGAAAACATCTGCTATGCTCTAAGCGACTGTAACTTTTCCAGGAACTCAGAGTCATAATTACTAATATACCTTGTGTTTCCTTAAGACTTAAGATTGCTATATTACTGTGTACTCAGCCTATTTGTTTAACCTGCTTTAAAGAAAACAATGGAAGAATCAATCTTACATGCTTTAAATTTCCCAAATAATCAACATTTTAAACAAACGCTAATGAAAGGCTATAATCTCAAAATATGCATTTTATAATGCCCCTGACCCAGAATAATGTTTGTGTATCATTTGCTGAAAGTAGCAAATACAGGGGTTGACAGTAATTGCCTTTTTTTTTCCTTTTGTGTTTTTGAGATGGGGTTTTTCTCTGAATAGTCCTGACTGTCCTGTAACTCACTCTGTGGACCAGGGTGGCCTAAAACTTACAGAAATCTGTCTGCTTCTGCCTCTTATATGCTGGGATTAAAGGTGTGTGCCACCACTGTCCAGTCCGGCAGAAATTTTCTAAAGCGAATATTTACAGTAAATGTTAAAAAAAAAAATTATGGGTATTGGTTGATAATCAGTGATGATTCTAGTGTTGTTTGTTATCTGTTCAGCTGGAGTCAGTGACGTAATCACTTGTAAAAATCTGTAAAATATTTCTGTAGACTATTCTACTCCTACCCCCACATGATGCTTTCTTATGGATTGCCCAGAATCTGGGGAAGGCTGCTAGATCTGGCAGAGGACATCTGAGAGAAAAGTCTACATACACTATACTGTTAACTTTATTCCTCTAAGACAAAATTCTATCTTTACAGCTCAGCTCCATCAGGCATTCAGGGCAGGAATAAATCTAGATACACCAAGTTCCTTGTCCGTCTACTTTATTTCTCTGGGATGAAATCCTGTCTACATCATAGCTTCAGCTCCATCCTGACCGACACTCAGTTCCTCTTTGTCCCCTCATTTACTACTGATAGATTCACAACACACACCCAGGGTTGGGCATGGTTGCGCATGTCCGGCAGCCCGAAACACTTCCACCTAGCCAGCTCCGGGTCAAAATAGTCATTTCCAGGTCAAAACGTCTCACGTGACCAGGACCGCGAGGCTTTACATGGTTGCGTAAAGCACCATGTGATCTACATGCATTCGTGAAGTAGTCACATGAACCTGTGTATGTATGCTCAACCCAGCCTTTATAAGCTGGCGCCATATTCCCAGCTTCCTTTCTTTATGCACATGTCCTTCCACAGGCCTGAGCACACCTGTCTCTCTCTCTTATCTTAATAAAACTCTTGTTTGTGGATTCTGTCGTGTTTCATGACATTTCCTCCAGGGTAAGAGCACTGCTAAATAACTAACAACTACTCTAGTCCTGCTAGCAACTAAGCTCTTATGCTTCCATCCTCATCTTTGTCCTCTGTTTCTTTGCCCTCCATCTCTACTTGCTCTCTGCTCCTGGCTCTGACGAACTCTACAAGAGTTCTGTCTTACCATCTACAAAACCTCTGTGTTCTTCCCTTCTCCCTGGTCATGCCATTCTGTCTCCTCTACAGAAAATGCCTGTTCCTTCTTCCCCTTGCCACACAGTTCTCTGCCTCCTCAGGAATGTTGCTCCAACCTACCTTCCACCTTGATATGTAAAAACTTCTTTTGTTCTCAGTCAATTGCTCTGGAGAGCCATAAGGCCTTAAGGCAAGGGGATGGTCTGAGCTTCATTAGCACAAGAAACAAAGCTATGTGTCTCCACCCAGCTCATCTCTTAGTTTCAGCAGGGGAGTTAGTTACCTAGAATTTCAGCAGGTCAGAGGAGCTGAACTGTTTGCCAAATGGTCTGGGAATGTTTGGGCACGCAAGAATTTCATGGCAGAAAACAGCTGAAATATTAAAAGCTGAATAACACCAAATATTCATAATAAATGGCTTGCCTTTTGATAGACCCTTGGCAGGTCAAAGTAAAGCTTTAATACACACCTGGACTCCTTATAACATATTCTTGTGGCTCACCATACTTTCTGTCTTCTTTAATACAAGAGAGAGCGATTTTTTTTTAAGGATCAGAAACACACAGACACATAGTCACACAATACACATAGTCAGACAGACACAGACACAGGAATAGATTCACAAGACAACCTTCAGGCAGGCACAGATTCAGATTTGTAGATTCCATTTCAGATTCACAGACAGGATGGGAAGACATATGGAGCATGAAGTAGATAATTCAGCTCTGGATTAGCTCTTTGTTAAATGATTCCAAATGGGAGTGGTTTTATTTATTTTCTTAATGTGACACTGATGCATTATTGGTAACTCAGAATTAGTCACTAATGTATTTAATCTACACATTAAGACCAACTCAACAAAAAGGAAATCATTTGCAATACTGAAAACCTAGCCAATTACCAAAGGCTAGGGAAGCCATGAATTTATGAAATACTACAACCACTTTATTAAACCGTTATGATCCCTATTGAGACTCTAACTCTGTATCCCTACACCCACACATAAGTATAGTCCTCACACCTCATTAAGAAAACTCATATCAATAAAGATCATTACAGAAAATAACCACCAATTAAAATACAGAGTTGTGAAGACCAGTCCAACTAGATATATTTGCAAGTCAACTCTTTAGTACCTAAAGCTCAGGGAACATAGCAGAAGAGGAGACAGAAAGATTGTAAAAGCCAGAAGTTTGGGAGATTTGCTGTAAGACTGCCCCTAGTAATAAAAAACAATACCCATAATATTTCACCAACTTGACTACCAAACAAGAATTGAACAAAAGCAACGACAATACATATGCCAAATCAACAAAGGAAAGACCACATGGCCTTGCCACTACAAAAAGACACACCAGTAACTAAAGAATTCTGAAAGTGGGAGAAATAGTCTTCCCCAAGGAAGAGCACAACAACTGCTTATATAACACCAAATAGTCAGTCCGGAAAACATATATACAGGTAACATTATACAGATTGAGATGGTTATATTTAGGAACATATATGCATATAGTTATATAAATATATGCATGGTACAGCAGTTAATGAAAAAAAAAACTGTGAATGAAAGAAAACAAGGAGTGAAGCATATATGGGAGGGTTTGAAAGGAGAAATGGTATAATTATATAATAATCTCCAAAAAAACAAAATAAAAAACCACTTTATTATATCTTCCACATTATCTTGGATAGGAAACTGTGTAAGAGGATGGTTAAAAGTGATTTGAGAAGAGGGGAGAGGGAATATTAGCCAGTAATATGATACAGGCAACAAGTAAACAACCCAATTTGCAGACTTTCTTTCTTTTTTTTTTTTCCTGGATCTGAGGAATGAACCCAGGGCCTTGTGCTTGCTAGGCAAGCGCTCTACCACTGAGCTAAATTCCCAACCCCCAGTTTGCAGATTTTGGAGCAAGCAGTGAAGTCAAATGATGTAGACACTTCTGATAGTGAGTAGCAAAGGAGAGTTTCACATCAGAATCAAAGCATAAAGTCACAAATAGGACAAACGAAGCTAAAAATGGTAGTGGAATTATTATCAGTTATGTCCATGATGGACATAAGCAAATGATGGTCCCCTAATTAATCAAGGAGACTGAATACATTGGAAAAATAAATAAATCACAGTAACATTATTTACAGTTATGTACTTAAACTTGTACATATATTGGAAAGTTCACTTTGGAGTTAACATTCTTATTTTCCAAATAGTAAAATCAGGGATTATGGGTCTATAATGCATAATCCTTATCTTTAACCTTAACATCTAACTAAGACTTAAATGACTCCATTATAATGACCATTCATTTTACATTTTCTGCTTTCCTCCACCCCTCTGTCTCTGTCTCTGCAAGAGCTAGAAAAATATAATTTCTCCATGTTCATTTGTTGTCTACATGTCCCACATTGAAATGATGTGTTTGTATTGCAATGAACTGTGTAACTTTGAACAATAATACTTCGGCTTTGTGGATTCATTCACACAAAGACATACTCAGAGATGAGTAGAAATCCACATTTCCTTGACATGGCCTAAAGAGTTACTATTCACCCTTTCACTTACAATTCCCAAGCTTCACCTGTCACACTCTGACTTGACACTGGTAGACCTTCAGGAGATAGCACAGGATCTTCAACAAGACAGCTGGTCTGGCAAACTCACAAAGTCACACAGAAGACAACAAACATTCCTCAGGATATAAATAAGTTGTGCCACGTGATTTCTCCACAGGAGTAAAAGACATTGCATTTCAAGGCTTAGTAAAATGAACATTTCCATGGACTGAGAGAAACCTAAGCTTTGCATTCATTAAACATTTGAAAGCAGAGAAATCAATAAAATATTCTGACAACAAAATCAGGTAAATTGCAATATTTAGCATCAGCTACTAGATTTAAAGGGCATGTTTTGGAAAGAAGGAAAATGATTTATTTTTAATAATTTATCAGTTCTTTATAAATTTCACACAATGTATTTTGATTACATTCACCATTTCTCCCAACTCTTTCTGGTTAAGAAAAGTTATTTAATTCAGAATTTTGGGAAAGTACCATGGAAGAAAACAGAGTAGACAATGTGAAATTATATATTTCGAAATGAACACTGATAATGACACTGGTATACTTTAGTATAGAGTGTTACGATATTAAATACATATATAGAAATATATAAACACATCTGCAAAGGTGATAGATAAGCAGAATGATAAAGAGAAAGAATATTCAACAGGTATATGGAAAATCTACTGAAATACTATGCAATTAATTTACAGAAAAGTTTTGAATGACATAGATGCATAGTAAAGTTTATAAATATTCCCATTAAAATATTATAATTTACAGCTAAATATTGTAAAGAAGTATGAAGTAAGTTACAAAGTGCTCTGAGGAGAAAGGCATTAAAGACATTAAAGTGTTGCTTGGGACTAACCACACTCATAGTAGATAGTACTTTAAATTGTATGAGACCAATGATCACATTTCCAAAGATAATGTAGCCATGTACTACTTCACAGGGAGAAACTAATTGTGAGAATGGAGGAAACAACTCCCCAAAGGTATTATCATCCCCAATTCAAATCATATGCAAGATGGCAAACATATAATGAACACAGTTATATTAATCTAAGGACACATTCAATGGCTTACCAAAGATCACTGGATTGGTCAAGTAAGGAAGATGAAAAGTAAATGGAATTATCCTAACACACTCTAATTCCATGTACTCTTAACAAATACTTGTGATTTTCAAATTCCATCTCTATCTGTGCATATTTGTATTTGTGTGCACATGTATATGCAGCTGTACATGTATGTGTGTTTGTATTTGCAGCCTAGAGAGTGATATTTAGTGTCTTTTCCAATTGCTCTAATCCTCAAATTTTGAGAGACCCTTGATGAACTTGGAAACCTCTTCAGCTATAATGGCTTAACTGAAAGTCCAGAGCACTCTTCCATTGTCTCTCTCCCAGCATTGGACAACAGATGTACTGAAACACCTGGTCTGACTATCTGGGTTTTGTGAGGAAAAAAATTGGTATTTATGCACATATGGCATACATTTTGCTAACAGAACTATCCTCTCATTACCAATATATTATTAAAACATTCAGACACCAAGAGATAGTTTTTATATAAGCTGAGGAGGCAGTATTTTTTCCTTTTGAAATCTTGAAAGGAGGAGGTGTCAACAGGATATTGTTTCCCAGTATTCTATGATTATACACATTGCTAGTCTGCACAAGTCAGGATTGGAGAGTAAATCATAGTTATGTGCACTTCCAAAGAAGTGTAATTATATAGAACTATCTTGTTCTCAGATAAATGATTGTAAAGCTGTAATAAAAACATAATTATATATGTATTAGCATAATCCCATAATTAATTATATATGTATTAGCACAAACAAACAACTTTAATAAGGTTACTAGATTCTAGATGATTACACACAAATCAATGCCTCTGTTTCTGTATAATAAAAATGAAAATATCTGTGAATAAATTCAGCAATGTCACGAAATATCTCTGTAAAGAATCTACTGCAATATTAAGAAATAAAACTTCAAACATTTTGCATTGACTGCAATTCTGCTCCAGAGATTGTAGTGTGCTATAATGTAATCCCTACAGAGTCAAAAATACTAAATCCTAGAGTTTTATTAAGTAATTAGTTTCTGATTTTATTTACTGTACAAGTAGACTTGTTCTTTCAAAAATTCTTAGAGCAGTGTCAAATGATTCAATAGTAACAAAGATGCTGAAGCATAGCAAACCTAGCAGAATTACTCTATCAAAAACAAAATAGTGTAAAATTGCTGTAAATGAGTGCTGGAAAGATTGCTTAGTGGGTAAAGGCACTTGCTGCCAAGTCTCAACCAATGTTCAAGTACCATGATCCATATTGTGGAAGAAGAGAACAAACTTCTATAATTTTTTTCTCTGATCTCTATAAACATTCGTGGCAGACACATGCATGCACATGTATGCACACATACATACAGATAAATAAATATAATAAAATTACTAAAAAATATTGTCAGATACTGACATAGAAAGATATTCATAGACACAAACCTACTAGAATGAAATAAAATGCCCAGCTATAGATGAATGAATTATGAACATTTGGTTTATTGTAGGTGGAAGTTTTTTTCCCACCTGGTCCACAGCTCTTCAGTCCCAAATAAACACACAGAGGCTTATATTAATTACAAACTCAGGATTCTTGCTAGCTAGCTCTTACAACTTAACTCAGTCCATTCCTATTAATCTATGTTTTGCCACGTGACTTCGTGGCATTACCTGTTTTCTCACATCTTGCTTCTGGTGGTGGCTCGGAGTGTCCACCCACTCTGCCCTTCTTCTCCCTTGGTCTTTGGTTGGATTTCCCACCTGGCTCTATTCTGTCTTGCCATAGGTCATAGCAGCTTCTTTTATTAGCCAATCATAGCAACACATATTCACAGTGTACAGAAAGACCATGCCACAACAGTTTATAGCAAAGATGGCACTCCAGCTATCCAAGTAAGAACACTATGCTGAAGGTGATGTTGTCTCATTACTTTATGTATATATTTTCCTTACCATAGAAATAGGCATGTTCTTTCAAAAATTCTCAGAATAATGTGAAAGGATTCAGTGGAACCAAAGATACTGAAGCATATCAAAGACACTGAATGTACTGAAATATTAAAAAACTAAAACCTCAAATGTTTTGTATTGACTATAATTCTGGTTCTAAGATGTAATATGATATAATGTAACCATTACAGAGAGTCAAAAATTGCATATCCCAGGAATTTTTTTATTAATTAATTTCTAATTTTATAGTTCATTATAAATTTATAGTTTATTCTTTATAAAGTTCAGCTTTAAATACAACATCTATATCACACATTGTGCTAGCAATAAGAAGTTGTTTCTAAGTAAATTATAGATCTAAATGGCAAATTTAAGCAAAAAGCTTCAGCAAACTAGGTTAGAATAGTAATCTCATAACCTACAGGTAGAGGGATAATTTGAGATAGAATCCAAGCCAATTCAAACTATATACTACAAACAAATAAACAAAAAGATAGTTCAGTGTCCTTTAAACCTGACAACTTCGGCTCATGAAAAAGTACCACAAAGAAGATAAAATTGTACATTTCCTTGCGTTAGTATAGATGAGTAATATAGTAATATAGAGTTATATTAATAGAACAGACAACTATGCATATATAAAATGGGAAAATGCATAGTAAAGAAACACATCAGTTTCCAAAACAGATTAAAAATGTTAAAGAATTCATGATAGGAAGAATGTGATCATGAAGCTAGCCTGCTCTAGACAGAAAGACTGGTTTAAAAACTACATTACCACCTCCCCAACAAAGAATACAGATTGTATATTTCAACATATTCGTGTTTATAATAGCTGAATATGGTCTATTTCATGAGAACTCCAAATACTAACATATATATGTCCCTATATCCATATTATTATCTAAAATTCTGTTCTTTGTATAGGTAAGAATGCATTAAAATTCAATTGTTTTCCATCTCTTTGGGTTCCCATAACTGATGTAATTCATCAAAGCAAAATATAAAATAATAAATAAATAAATAAGAAAGGAAAACTTTAAATTATGACTACATATGCACCAGCTAGATAGATTCATGTCTTCATATTTATGTATATTTATTAAATAAAAAAAACTATCTCAGATGTACTTGTTTTATGAGCAATATCAGAGGATTTTTCCACATTTTGTACAATTTTATGCTTGAAAAAGAATTGATTTTAATTTTGTAAATAAAAATAAGTACAATGTGGAGCTGGAAAGAAATTTCAGCAGTTAAGACCAGATATCACTGTTGCAAAAGGCCCAAGTTTGGTTTCCATCACTAATATCAGGTGGTTTAAAACCTCATATAACTCCAGCTTCAATGATCCAACCTTCTTTTCTGGAGTGTGGTCACTGTACTCACATGTTGATATACACACACACAAAGACACACAAAACTAAACATGCTTTTCATATTTCTAGCTTTCAGAATTTAGTGTGTGCATCATTTGGCATAATTTAGATACATATATTTTCCCTAATAACTTAATTTACCAACAGTACATATACCCCAAATTAACAATTTGTTTTAGTGTTATTTGCGAGATTGTTGTACCAAGGAACTTCTGGGGCTAACAAGACACACTCTACCCATTAGTGAGTATATTTTCTAGGGTTTACCATTCTCTGTTTCTATACTTCTGCCAACCTGTGAGAAGAAATTACTTATATAGTATCAAGTACAATTTGAAAAGGCTGAAATAAACCATTGAAAAGATAATTTTAAAGTTAATAATATAAAGTCAGGTTATCCAGTGACAAAGTATCATTTAATTTTACTTTCTGCAAATTGACACTAGATTGAGGTTATATATTAAATTATTAAGAGTTGACTTTCAGGGCAATATTTTCAAGTACTTTGATGTTCGTGGATTCCCAGGACAACAATTCTCAAACATTTGATCATTTGTAGTTACAGGAACTGAATTTAAAACATCAAAATCAACAATAATTAACAACATTATAATTAACATGTTTGAAGCAAGAAAGCAAGAACAGAAACCTACAAAAAATAACTACATGATTAGGTCCCAGCAGAACTTATTCTAAGCACTTTAAATTATTTATGGTTCATGACAAGATAGGTTGTATTTTTAAGATTCTTCTGGGATAGAATTTTCTGTTTTAAAAGATATTTAGTTTTAAAATTCTTTCGAAGTAGTAGCATGTATACACACATCACACTTTGCATGGTCAGTGTTCTTAATGATGGTAATACAGATCCATTTGCTTCTCCCTTTTCTGTTATTCCATTTACTATAATGGACCATATCCTGGAATTGAAACAAACTTTCCATAGAATGGTCTGAAAACCAGTTATCTTCAACAGTTCCTGAAGGCCTTGAATGAAAATACATATTATGCTTTTTAGTTCTTTTAATAAGTCATTCCTGTCTAAATTTGAAAACACAGAAACCTTTGACTCACTTGGATCCTTTTCTAAAGCAAACATGAAACAGGGTCACTGAAAACCACTAATGCCTGTCTCCTACCATGAAATCAACAATCAAGATCAATCTGTAAAATGGACCCAAAATACGATTATTCAAATGGTTTATCCTTCAAGTGTACATGAGGATGCATGTCTTTAATTACATAATTCAGCAATCTGACATAGTACAAATTCAAGGCCATCAGGTTAGCAAAGTGAGGCACTATCTTTACAAAAAGGAGGGAGAGGGGAGAAAGAAGAAAAATTCTTATTTATTCAGATACATAAATGTAAGGAAAACACCGAGTGTACAGTGCATAATGACTTATCTTTTCACAGCCCTACTCATTTCAGGAATGTTGTGAACCTTCCTAAACATCTCCAGCATTGGTTCTATTGTCAAATGTAAATGGGAAAGTAAAGGGAGAAGAAGAGAATGTATTTGTAATTTTGATACTAATGTCCCATTTGTGCTGTTGAAGGGCTTAGCATAGGATCTGAATGTCCCTAAGCAGCAAGTTGTCAATGAGACAAAAGAAGAGTTAAGAATCTCAAAACAATAAAAGTGCAAGATTCCAACTCCAGTAGGTCAGAGAAACTGGAGAGGAGATGTGGAGTTGGCTGCTAAAAATACACACAGAAAATTTCTATGCAAGAAAAATTCACCTCACCACCACAAGTTACATGTTTTCTAAAAACAAATGAAAATATTTATGCAAGAAGAAATCACATTGTGATTACAATTTACATGTTTTTCTTAGAAGTGCCCATGTAGTTAAACATTTTCCTTTGTATTAATTTTCCTACCATAAAATCTTTACCCCAAAGAACTAATTCTTTTCTTATTGAGCCAAGTATATTTCAGTCAGTTCCTTTCTACTGGCTGGCAGCAGATTGCAGTTACAGTGTAGCAAATTCTTCTTATTCTATTCTATAGAACCTTACTCAAGTGGTCTTGCTAACCATCTGTTCTCATTTTTTCTTTACACAATGATAGGGTCATTTAATTTCCTTTCACAACTTTTTTTTTTTCAAAGTGCCCACCGAAACCTGTGATTAATTCTGTAAGCTGCATGACTAAGGAACTAAGACCTAACCTTGGGTGTAGGGACAAGATTGCCTTCTTTGATCATTGGTCGGTTTTCACAGGCAGAATTCATGTGAGTATAATACATGAAACTCCCTTGTTTTCATTTTCCATCCTCGGCAACTCTCACATCTAGCAAAAGGGAAAGTGTCTTCTAATCATGTTTCTGTCTTTTGTATCTCACATTGGAGCAACTGACAGACAGGCCTAAACCATTTCCCTAATCATCTTCACTAACTGTCTTAACCATCTGAATCTGTAAATTATCGATCCAACTCAGGGTCATAAATTGCCTAGGGAAGAGTAGGATTTTTCCATGAAACAATCACACTATACTAGATAGAGTGGGATTCTTCCACTCAACAGTTACACCATGCCAAATACAGTAGGAACGTGACAGCAGGAAACAGGAGAAGGGCCAGCAGAAGCAAGGGGCATTCTGGAGATAACCCCCGCACCATGCCAGGCTTTGCCTCTCCAGGATGCACTCATTTAAGATGTGTTAATTGGTGAGGTCTACTCCATAAGCTCCAATAGCAACTGCATCTCCACTCACCTGGCCACTGCCATAAGGGAAATCATAAAAACTTTAAATGAGTGGGTAGATTGATTATTAACGGGGAATTTGTTAGAACAAGTACCAAGTACATTTCACAACTTCCTCATGTGTATTAGACATGAAGATCTTTGGACTGAGAAAGTGTGGCTGCTCTCAACTTGATCAAGTAAATAAAATACAAAGAACTTTTCCCCTGGTGATAATTCCCTAAACTTCTTGCTTCTTTCCTCTCCTCCCGTGTAATAAAAGGTGACTGTGCCTAGGCCCTGCCTGCACCATGCTACATTGGTCCAGATAGCTCCCTTGAGCCAACAGTGTAATAACTGTAATAAAATTTTCCTCTAGAAAACTGAAAGCAGTTATATTAATAAGGTTTCCGGAAATTTCTGCAACACTTTCCCTGCAACTATTGTAAAGTAGCATGGCAATATGAGGATTCCCTCTACAAGTATTTTCTTAAAAAAAAAAAAAAAAGACTATCTTATGTGATAACAGTACAGCCACAATTATCCAAAACAATTGTTGAAACATTCAGCAATTGATTCAAGTTAACCCAATGGCACTCTATTTAGCAATTAAACCCAGTTTGAAGGGAGCATTCCAAGTGGTCAGTATGCTTTTTTATTCTTTCTTAGTGCAGAATATTTTCTGTTTGTTGTGACTGACATAATTTGAACATGTGTATAATTATCAGTCATTGTATGACACTATTTCTGGGGAGACAAGAACAAATTTAAATTTACCCCAGATAAGAATCTGATAACAAACCATGAGTACAGATATCATCAATGTCTAACTTGGTGAATCAATGAACTATATTGGGGTTGATTACAGTAATATGGACAAAGGATTATTTACAGAGACAAAAAAAATTGTTCAAAGAGCCCACCCCAGTTTGGGTGACAGTTCACAAACCTGTATATTTGGGACATACTCTACTACCTGCTACAGGTCAACAGGTTTAAAAGTGTCCCTTAAAGTGGCTTGCTCTGAACCTCTTCTAGGTATCTTGACTGGTCTCGGTTACTTCTTACCTCAGTAGTAAACCACCACTGTGTAGTTCAGTTTATCTAAGAGTGATTCTCTGTAGTCTTCATTGTTTAAATACTTTGGGTGGGGGGACTTAAGTGGACATTGTAGCTAGCATTTTCTCCAGTCCTGCCTGGCCCACGGTCAGGACAAATCTCTCTCACCTGCCAGTCCCGCAGCTGCTCAGACCCAACCAAGTAAACACACAGAGACTTATATTACTTACAAACTGTATGGCCACAGCAGGCTTCTTGTTATCTAGTTGTTTTTTTTTTTTTTTCTTTTTTTTTTTTTTTGTTTTTGAGACAGGGTTTCTCTGTATAGCTTTGAGCCTTTCCTAGAACTCACTCGGTAGCCCAGGCTGGCCTCGAACTCACAGAGATCCGCCTGGCTCTGCCTCCCGAGTGCTGGGATTAAAGGAGTGCTCCACCACCGCCCGGTGTTATCTAGTTCTTATATCTTAAATTAACCCATTTCTATTAGTCTATAAGTTGCCATGTGGCTTGTGGCTTACCAGTACCTTACATCTCGCTTGTCATGGCGGTGGCTGGCAGTGTCTCTCTCACTCAGCCTTCCACTTACCCGAATTCTCCTCTCTCCTTGTCCTGTCTATACTTCCTGCCTGGCTACTGGCCAATCAGTGTTTTATTTGTTAACCAGTCAGAACAACACATTTAACATGCAGAACATCCCCTAGCAGGACATAGTCAGTTTTGGGACTTCAATAAGCGATTTTGAATGTTCACAGTTCTCTGTCCATTTTCCTATAAATGTTGCTTTCTCTTATTTCAACCCTGAATAACTCCATCTTCTTAACTATAAGGACTCAGGTGATTACAATGGATTCAGTGGGATAATACCATCATTTCTTAAGTTTTCATATGATATATACTATATTACTCTTTAATATGAACTAATGCAGCCATAGACTCTAGGGGACAAAGTATGCAACCATTTAAGTGAAATAGACTGCTGCCTAGCCTACTATTTGAAGTCTTAGAAGGGACGAGAGAATGTTGGTATTAAACACTCTTAAAATCTCTAAACAGATACTAACAATAGAAATAATTTATTTTAATATTGGTTTCATTAAAATATGATTATTTATCATAAAATTACTCATTTAATGTTTGTAGTCTATGATTATAAAACAATACCAGAATCCCATTTGATAGTATTTTCATTACTTTTTAAATGAATTATTAAAATCATTCCCTTTTTACCACAAGCCCTACCTGTAGTGGGTAGTTGTTCCAGTTTTGACCTGGAAGTACTACTCCCATTGAATTGAGGCTTCCAATAACTGTCATGCCTACCTATGGCCTGCCCCTAATATATATATATATATATATATATAGAGAGAGAGAGAGAGAGAGAGAGATGTATACCTTCCTATATATGGTGATTCTATTCACTTATAAGATTTCAATCTGTTTGTTTCCATTTAGTAATTATTATTGGTTATTCTGCTATAACAACATCTTTAAGTGTATATATCCATGTGGCGTATATATCCATGTGGCCATTTGTTTTCTTTTCTCTTAGGTGTATATAAGAGTAACATTAATCAGTAATGTGTTAGCTCCATCATTTACATTTTGATTTACAATTGAGATAACTCCCAAGTGGCTCTACCATTCTATAATTGTAACAGCAAAGAAACAAAATTCACACATTGTCTCATGTTTATCAACAATTGAAATTTGTTATTACTTGACATATTGATACATATTCATCTGTGATGGCTAATTCTAATTGCTAACTTCCCTGGGTTTGGAATCCCTTAGGAGATAAAGTACTGTTTATGTATGTGAGAATGTTTCTGGAGAGGTTTAACTGAGGCTAAGTCCTGTGAATATGGCTTATACTATCCCACTTGCTGAGGTTCATTCTGAATAAAAAATTAAAAAAGGAGAAATCAGTCTGTGCAGCAGCACTCATCTCTGTGTTTTCTGACTTTATACGGAAGGAAGGAGACTAGTTCATACCAATGTGCCTTCTACATCTTCTTCCCTCAAATTGTGAGACAAAATAAATTACAGTTTCCCTTTTTTCTAGTACTGTTATACAGCAACGAGAAAAGTAATATACCATCTTGTATTATTATGGTTTTTATTTATAGTCCTCAATTACTGAATGCATTGATTGACTGTGGGTTTTTTTTTTTTTTAGTTGTTATTTTTTTAATTGTTATTGCTGTTTGTTTGGTTGGTTTTGATATTGTTATCATTATTAGAAATTGTGTCTTATTTGTTGTATAACCACTAGGCTGGCCAAGAACTTCCTAGGTAAAGCAGGTTGGTCTTATGTTCACAAGTGTTTTGCCACACGTATCCAAGTTTTGAAAGTAAGCTTCCTAAAGCCTCTTGCCAAAGTTAATGTACTTCTTTAAGATCTGTTCATCTACTAGGAACGAATGCCTATTCAAAAATATTTGTTATACTTTAAATAAATTGTATTTTATATGTATTATTTGTATACTCTGTATAATGTTCTTTATTAGTTTTACGGTTGAGAAGACTTACTTGAAGTTATAAGTTAAATTTTGTTCTTAATATTATACATTAAAATATGAACATTTGCAGTCTTACAGAACACTTGGCTGTGTTTGAATTAAATCTATGATCATTTTAATCCAACTAAAATACATGAAATTATTATATTAATTTTCATGAAAAATTATCGAGTGTTCATACTTAGGTTTATATTTCATTTTGAATCACTATTATATAATCTGAGATACAAACCCAAATTTACTGTTTTTTATTTAAGGTTCAAGTTATTCAAAAGTCATTTCTTGGAATAATCATTTTGTGTTTTGAGTTCTCTTGACACTGTCACAACAAATATATTTCTCATAAACTTTGGGTTTTATTTCTGGATGTACTTTCTTTAGGCAGATATTGTCAGGTTACTTACTCTAGTTTTAATATGAAAACATGTGATTTTGTCTGACTTTGACAACTTTCAAGATTACTTCCTCTTGTTCCATTGCATTTCCATATGGATGTTAAGATAGATCACCATGTCAATTGCTATAAAAAGATAGCTAGTGATTTTTGTAGGGATGATTTTTGATTTTAGGCCAACTTGAAGAATATTATTGCCTAACAAAATTGCATCTTCTTAACCATCATTGTGTGATATCTTACAAACTGTATAAATATTATTTCTCAATAACTCTTCAAGGTCTTTGCTTCACATTTCTTTTAACTAAAAAAATTACATGTATATTATTCTTTTTTTTTTTTCAAGATAGGGTTTCTCTGTGTAGCTTTGTGCCTTTCCTGGAACTCACTTGGTAGCCCAGGCTGGCCTCAAACTCGTATATTATTCTTACTAACATAGTTGAAAGAATTCTTTCTTATGTTCAGGTCATGAGATTAACCTTTAGTTTTGGAATATTCCATTCTGGTTTATGTGTATATAATTGAGTTTTTTTTTTTTTTACACTGACTTTGTAGCATACAATCTAGCAGATCCTGTGAATTCGTTTCAAAAACTTACTTTTTGACATGTTTGCCTGTGGTTTCTTTCTGAACATTTAGAATAATATTTGTCTAAATCATTTTTAAACTGCATGTGTTGTATCTTTCTTTCTCTTGCTTAATTGTCTTGGCTAGTGATAGAGTGAAGTTTGGTTCAGGAATGGCTAGAGAAATAATGACTCTGTTCCTCATGAGAGAAAGTCTAAGTTTTTCACCAGCAAAAGTGATTGATGTTCAGTGGGTTGTCTCGATGTATCTTGTATGTGAATGTGTAAATTGTCTTCTGTCTTATTTAGTGTTGTTATCAAAACAAAGCACTTGACATTGGTAGTAGTCATGTATATACTTCCTGAAGCAAAAAAAGGATAGAGCTTCAGACTGTGGAGACAAATTCCACACATCCAGTAGAGCTAATACTTCTTGTTTTTCATTTTTCATTTTGCTTCCCTCAAGATTATGTGCACTGTATCCTCAAAAGAGAAAGCAACAACAAAAACAAATCAAACCAAAATAATTTCATCCCACTTGAACCAAGATTTATTCTAACACATGTGAAGTCATTCTGTAGCATGACTTTTTTTCCATATACACTTAGAATATACAGAGATGAGTCATGAGTAAAATGGATAAACTTCAGCCTCTTGACTTGAACCTTTGCAGCAGATCTTAAATACTATGTTAGATGTCAATTTTACCATTCTCCATGGTCAATCCTATTTCTTTTATTTATAAATACATTGGCTTGATTGTCTCTTTCATACAGTGGGCCAACATTTAATTTCTTCAGAATATATATTTATTGAGGATTTATCCATTAAATTTTGTGTAATTTTGTTTGAGGCATGAGGTACTTGGGCTCACAGAGGAGCACTAAGAGAATGAGAAATGTTAATTGCACAGTGAAGGAGATACAATGAAATACCTGCATTCCATCTAGCAAGCTGAGAGTGGATTTTGTTAACAACCTGATAACATTTTTGCTATCTATGGAGGAAGACCTCACCCACTTTTTGCTACAGAGACAGATCTCACCTAAATATCCCAAAATGTTTATTCTAGACCCTTCTCTCCCTAGACCATTACCCATAATTAGGGGAGAGGTTACATATATTTTTGGACTGCTGACCTCTATGCTATGGGTCAGAAGCCACACTAAATTCTAGGCCATTTAGCTATAGAATCTACCCTCATTGTCACATGTACTTTGTAAATGAATTTCTGTATAGTCACACTTTAAGCTGTATTCTGTACCTGGAATTGGAGTGATTGGACTGATGGTTGGCTGGAAACATTTTCCTGAATTGTACTGTGTTTTAAATATACCCACAATGAACTGCCAGATATTAGGAGTCTGATCCAGGTTGATGAAGTCAAGCTGCACTGGGTTTTCATTTCTACCTCTTCAGGGGTTCACTTCCTTGCTTTTATACCTGCATGAACCCCATGAAATCTTATTATCTTTAAAACTGTTTATTGTTTCTGTCATCCCCTTTTTCATATGCATGTGTGTGTGTGTGTGTGTGTGTGTGTGTGTGTGTGTGTGTGTGTGTTAGTATTGTATTCCCCAAAATATTGTGTACCCTAATAAATTTTTCTGGGGTCAGAGAACAGACAGCCACTAGATACAGAGGCTAGAAAATGGTGGCACTCACGCCTTTAATTCTAGCATTCCAGAGACAGAAATCTCTCTGGATCTCTGTGAGTTCAAGGCCACATTTGAAACAGCCAAGCATGATGACACACGCCTTTAATCCCAGAAAGCCAGCCTTTAATCCCAGGGAGTAGTAGTAGAAAGCAGAAAGGTATATAAGGCGTGAGGACCAGAAACTCAAGGCATTTGGCTGGTTAAGCTTTCAGGCTTCTAGCAGCACAGTTCAGCTGAGAGTCATTCAGAAGCCTCCAGTCTGAGGAAACAAGACCAGCTGAGGATCCAGTGAGGTATGGTAGCTGTGGCTTGTTCTGTCTCTCTGATCTTCCAGTATTCACCCCAATAACTGGCCTCAGGTTTGATTTTATTAATAAGAACTGTTAAGATTCCTGCTACATGTGTGTGCCATGAATATATTAAAATACACATTTTTGCACGTATGTGGAAATACATATAGGTGCAAGTGAATGTAGACATGTGTATGTGTGGAGGCTCTGTATTGACATCAGATGTGTTCACTGAACAGCTTGTGTATGGAGGCAGGGTCCCACTCTACAGGGAATTTGGAGCTTTGGAATGTAGTATTTCAACTGACTTTAGACATTCACTGTCTCCATATTCTCTGTAGTGGGGTTTCATTTGGTCACCTTGAAAAACCAGCAAGGGTTCTAGGTATCTGAGTGCTGGTCCTCACACTTATGTAGTAAGAGAATAAATTTAGTATCTGAATCATTTCCTAAGCATGCTATCACCATTTTGAAGGCTGCTTTTACAGAGTGATCCAGTATTGTTCAGTAGATGCTATCTGTATTTTCTATTGACTGCTATTCTGGGCAATTTCCTTAATACAAATATCCCATTACACTAATTTCTAATAAGAAAGACAAAATGAACATTTAAGTTTATATATTATTATTCTTTGAATACTTAATATTTTAAAGAGATACTAGTAGGATGATGATAATTCTAAAATACCTGTATGATTGTACAGTGAATTTTAACTTTCGTGTGTGTCCATCTGGTTTTTTTCAAACCAAAGTTTATATCTGTTGTCAATGGTCTCCTCCAGCATAGATCAAAGTCAGAATATGCAATATAGATTCCAAACACTGAGTCAAGATCTGAGGCAGAGAATCAAAGAGGCATTCCCCAGAGATTCCATTTGCTCATTTTTTCCTTCTATGGTGAAGAACCAAAATGTTAAATTCCAAAGTCTAAGAAAAAGATTAACAGGAAATCAAATGGCAATAAATTTGATGTTTAGATTCTAATCGACTGTCAGAGTTTGCATTCAGTATTCTCATGTATTTCTGGCATCTAATTACAATGACATCCTTTTCTCTTTTATGTTGCTTTTTCTTTTCAAATACGCTGTGTACATTGAAAGAGTTACTCAAAGTATCATATTACATTATGATAGCTCATGCTTTTGTCATTTGTTTATTATAAAGGCAATATGTAAATTTCACATTTCAGATTTGAGAAAAAAATCATAAATGGCTTAATGTCCCCTGGTAGTAAGATGCACCAAAGGGCTGAGAGAGTGAAAGTAAATTCTTATAAATTTAATTATAGATAATTTTCAGGTGTAATAGATTTGTCCCTCTAATAGGAGGTGGCTCTTCAGATGCAAATGATAATTATTATGTGGTTTTATTCCAAAGCATTCTTAGCTGCCTATGCTGTCTTGTATACGTTTGGTTAAAGAGTTTGCTAGTGTCCGGAAATAGGGAAAAGCCAAAATTTTAATTATAAACAATGGATCTTAGTATGATACTTCAAGAATCATGGGTTGAAATCAGACCAGGATTTTATATTTCTTCTCTATACTCTCATTCATTTCTATACTGAATATTTCTTGTTATCAATTTTAAATATAGAGTATTAATTTTTTTGCATTATTCTGTGATGAAATGATAGTGACTGTCTTGTGATGTCATATATAAAGTTTGGCATAATCTTGCTTGACTTAAAACAGTAATCTCTGTAAATACTGTTATTATAAGTATTTAATTGTAGATGAAATACAAAATGGTCTTATAATTAAAAAAACCTGGAGCCAGATATTGGGGTTAAAACCAAGAGATCAGAAAAGCAGAAAGAAGCCAGCCAAAGAGACCTACTCCTGTATACCCACGCCTCTATGCCTTTCTGTTCTGGCATCTCATTTCCTCTCTGCCCAGCTCCATCACTTCCTCTTCCTGTTCAGCTCTGCCACTTCCTGTCTGTCTGTACAGACCTCCAGACCTTTATGGTTAGTGCTGGGATTAAAGGTATGTACTTCCTCATCTGGCTCTGTTCCCAGTGTGGCCTTGAACTCACAGAGATTCAGACAGATCTCTGCATTCTAAATGATAGGTGTTAAGGTGTGTGCTACCATTGCTTGACCCCTATGTTTAATATAGTGGCTAGCTTTTTATTTCTGATCCTCGGATAAACTTTATCTGAGTACACAGATAAAATATAAGCACATTTCCCCTTTTAATCTAATATTAAAAAAATAAAATTTACAAAAAATTATATACAATAAGTACAATAATTATAAACAATATAGACAAGCAATAAATATATCAACAATGTCTAGTCCATTTGCATTTGACAAATTTAGCAAAAATATTCCATTATTTATCCTATTTTTGTGAATCCAAAGAATTGTATCTAATTTACCTTCTATCCTAATTTGCATTACAAAAACTATCTTTTGATGTCTTTCAAGCTTACACACTTTATACTTCTTAATGAGTTTCTTTTCTGAATTTCTTAACAAAGAAAACTATAATGTAACTATCTAATCTTCAACTCCTTCAGAGACCCAAGAAGGAAATTATATTACCCAGTAAAACAGGAAGTGCAAACAAGTGACTTCCAAAAAATATGAGTTATGACAGAAACAGCTGGCTTCCTGGACAATCACCTGAGGTTTCTCTGCAGTGTTGGGGCATCATCTTCAGCTTACAGGCTTAGCATATCTGACAGACTCCTTTGTGAAGCAGAATTTTCTAAAGAGCCTTCCTACCTTGTCTTGGCAAGGATTTGTAGTTCTTTGTTTTGTGTCCTGCTTGTCCATTTTGGACAGCATACTGTCAGGAGTCAATGCAAGGGCACTTTCTTGCCCAGTGGTTGACTTTTGTCACAATGAAAGTAAACTCCATATGAAGATTTCATGTGTCCCACTTGGCCCATGGTCAGGACAAATCTCTCACCCACAGACTCATAGCCACATATAAAATAATCATTCAGAGGCTAAATATTAATCACCAATTGCATGGCCTATAATAAGTTTGTTACCTAGATCTTATAACTTACATTAACCCTTTACTATTTATCTACGTTTTGCCACATGTTCCATAGCTTGCTGGCCTGCTGGCATGTTGTTTCTTGGGTGGCAGGCTGGCGTCTCTCTGCCTCTCCTTTCTCTTCCTATCTATCTGCTTGGATTTCCACCTGCCTCTAAGCTGTCTTTCCATAGGCCAATGCAGCTTTATTTATCAATCAATCAGAACAACACATATTCATGGCATACAGAAAGACATCCCACAGCATTTAATGATATCAGATATTTATACTTCTTTATCTGTAATCTAGGAAAAGAACCAAGAATTTTATCAATCATTAACCCTATCAGTTCTACAAGATATATGGTTTACTTACATCTAATATCCACTTCTGAGTGAGTACATATAATGTTTGTCTTCCTCACTCTGTATTACCTCACTCAGGATGATATTTTCTAGTTCCATCAATTTGGCTGCAAATTTCATGATGTAATTTTTTTTTTCTGAGTACTCCATCGTGTTTATGTATCCCATTTTCTTTCTCCATTCTTTAGTTGAGGGGCATCTAGATTGCTTCCAGGTTCTGACTATTAAGAATAATGCTGCTATGAAGATACTTGAGTAAGTATCCTTGTGGTATAATTGAGCATCCCTTGGGTATATACACAAGAGTGGTATAGCTGGGTTTTGAGGTAGATTGATTCCAATTTTCTGAGAAACCACCATACCGATTTCCAAAGTGACTGTATGAGTTTGCACCCCCACCAACAGTGGAGGAATATTGTCCTTACTCCATATCCTCTCCAACATAAGCTGTCATCAGTGTTTTTGATCTCAGCCATTCTGACAGGTGTAAGATGGTATCTCAGAGTCATTTGATTTGCATTTTCTTGAGGACAAAGGATGTTGAGCAATTCTTTAATGTCTTTTGGCTGTTTGAGATTCTTCTGTTGAGAATTCTTTTTTCAGTTCTATAGCCCATTTTTGTTTGTTTGTTTGGATTATAGCTAGCTAACAAGGAGGACACTTACAGGGATGCATGAATCACCCTGGAAAGAGGAAATAGATGAGATCCCCTAGGTAAACCAGGGTAAGGGAGCAATAGAGGGTAGGGGATTGGGGATGTGAACATAAGGGAATGGGATGGTTGAGCTGGAACAGGGACAGAGTGGGAGAGCAATGAAAGAGATATCTTGAGAGAGGGAGACAACATGGTGTTAGGGAAGTTCCTACGAATCCACAAGACCCCAGATTAGACTACTAGCAATAGTGGAAAGGGTGCCTGACCTAGCTTACCCCAGGAATCAGATTGGTGAATACCTTAACTCTCATCATAAATCCTTCATCCAGTACTGATGGAAACAGATGCAGAGATCCACAGTCAGTCACCAGGATGAGTTCTAGGAGTCCAGTCAAAGAGAGAGAAGAGGGAGTCTATGAGGAAGAGGCATCAAGATTATGATGGTTCCAGAAACCTACAGAGGCAACAGAACCAAACTGGTGGGAACTCATGAAATTTAGTGCAACACCTGTGGAGTCTACATGAGACTGGACTGGGCCCTCTGGATAAGCGAGACAGTTGTGTAGGTTGAGCTTAAGGAGCTCCCTAACAATAGGATCAAAATCTATCTCTGGTGCAAGAGCTGGCTTTTGGAGATGATTACCTGTGGTGGTACCTATGGTGCATAGCTTTGATGCAGGGAGTGGGGCTTGGACCTGCCTCAGCTGAATGGTTTGTATTAGCTGACTATGCCTGAGCATGTGGCCTGCCTGAGAATGTAGTTGACATAACAATTGTCATTTCACTGACAAAACTGATTTTTCCTGTCTTAGAAACCATCAATTGCAAATAATTTCTTGGCTAGAGTGGGATATGCCTCCCACTTTTACTCCTTGTTGTGATTTGGTCTGCATGAGCTCTTGCAGGAATTTAAGATGCTGTGACACTCTCTGTGATTTCATTTATCTCCTTTCTATGCTCTTTCTGGAAAACACTGTTTCCTTGATATCATCCACCAACTCTGGCTCTTCTAGTCTTCCTGCCCTCTCTTCTGCATAGATCTCTGAGCATCTGGGGGGAGGGGTTGATATATATATATATATATATATATATATATATATATATATATATATCAATTAGGGTTGAACAGTATGCAAATACCATACCTCTTTTTAAGATGTTGGTCAACAGGGTCTCAGAGACACTCCCTAGGTACAAGGGCTTTTGACAATGCTTTTGATTACCCACCACAAGTGGTAAGAATGTGGCTAGCTTCTTTCTGTTTCTCTGGTCTCTCAGTTTCTGCCAATATCTGGCTCCAGGTTTTTTGTTAATAAGACCATTTAACAATTCATCTTGGGCTGGGTGGTGGTGGCACTTGCCTTTAATCCCAGCACTTGGGAGGCAGAGGCAGGCCAATCTCTGTGAGTTCAAGGCCAGCCTGGGCTACAGAGTGAGTTCCAGGAACGGTACAAAGCTACACAGAGAAACCCTGTCTCAAAAAACCAAAAAAGCAAGCAAACAAACAAACAATTCGTCTTACATACCTCACTCAGGATGATGATTATTTGCAGTGACATCCATTTACTTGAAAATTGCTTAACTTCCTTTTTTTTAATAGCTGAATAAAATGTCATTGCACATGCGTACCATGTTTTCATTATTCATTTATCAGTTGATGTATACCTCAGCTGTTCCCATTATTTACTGTTATGAATAGAGGATCTAAGACTTTTATTTTTCTTAGCTATTATATATATATATATATATATATATATCTTTTCTAGAAAAAATATATACTTCAAACCTACTGTACTTAAGGAAAAAACAGAGATTATTCAAAACTATATATATATATATATATATATATATACACATACACAAACTATATATGGTTTGTATGTTATATATATATATATATATATAGCTTGTATATTATATACCTATAGCTTGTGTGTGTATATATATGTGTGTATATATATATTATATATATAAGGTAGTATCTGCTATCTTATAAAGCATGCTGTTTTACTTTTTTACTTTTTATAGTTTATTTTTAGACACGTTTTCTCTGTGCAGCTCCACCTTTCCTTAACTCACCTGTAAACCAGGTAAGCTTCAAATTCAGAGTTCTTTTTGCCTGTACCTCCAGATTGCTAGGATTAAAGTCATTCAACACTAGCCTATTTCCATTCAGAGTTTTAAAATACTATAACATCCTTAAGTACATCATGAAAGATAGTTTTGATTTAAACATAAATAAAATAAATGAGGAAAAGTTACTATGATTTACTCTAAGAACTATGTGGACATGACTTATTTTCAACTGGTTCTCTGTGTATTGACAGATGAAAATCTAGTTCTTGAAAGGACTGAGAGGTAATGTTGTCAGTAATTTTGGAAGGAACTGAATTTCACAATGAAATATCGAAGTTTCACATGAAGGCACACACAGTAATTATAAATGTTTGAGTGCACTATACTGACAAATGAGTATTGTAATAAGATGTTTTCTTAGTTGCATTCAGAATTCTATACATGGTAATAGGTGATTACCAGGCAAATTTTTGGAAGGAACTGCATAGTAAATATTCTATCAGTCATTTGTTAATGATTACAATATAATAGCAGATGCTTGTATTGCTAACTGGTTAAATTTAACAATATTAATTTATATTCAAGGAAAAAATAATGGTGGATGTATTTTACTTATGATTCAGGT